>CAMQGK010000466.1:3490000-3722500 GCA_947000775.1 Pterois miles
AGGAGGCGGGGGAGGAGGTGGAGGAGGAGGAGAAGGGAGAGAAGGGCGGCAGCTGAGTAGTTTTCTCTTTTATTCCCTCTTGCACTCAACTCTCCTGTCTTTCAGTCTGATACTTCCAGACATGTGTGTCAGTTAGGGCCGTCAGTCAATTCAGATATTTATTTAATGGTTATTAATCGCATGATTGTCTATAGTGGATTGTGATTAGGGTTGTTAATAATTAACTGTTTCACCGATAACCGACATTAAGCATTCTAACCGATTAATGCTATTGATTAAAAAAAAAGAAAAAGTAATAATAATTACAAAGCTGAGAAAACGCAGAGGAACGGCCTTCTCTCTCACTTCTTCTCACGTCTCTCTCACAGGAGAAAAGCTGGTCCACCTTAAGAGAGAGACGGCGCAGATACAGGAAGTTGTCTCGGGACAGGAGTTGTAGCTTGTAGCCTCGTAACATTTATTCACCAGCAAATAGTTTGTGCAGACAGCCTGCTACACCTATGTTCACAGCTGTAATGTCACTAACAAACCAACACTCACCGCCACAACACACACACGGTCTAGCAGCTAGCAGCTACTACCACACACAGTGTTTGGTGGACAATCATTATCATTAACCCAGACAGACACACAGCTGACAACCTGGTAAACTAAATGCAAGGTGGAGACTTTTACTGGGAAAGTGGCTGCATGCTAACGCTCCCGGACGATGAACCGCACACAGTGAACGCAGCACCGTGGCTGCTAACGCTCCCGGACGGTGAACTGCAGACAGTGAACGCAGCACCATGGCTGCTACCGTATGCTGCTTTATGCAAATGTATGTATATATGTATTATTAGAAATCAATTAACAACACAAAACAATGACAAATGTTGTCCAGAAACCCTCACAGGTACTGCATTCAGCGTAAGAAATATGCTCAAATCATTACATGGCAAACTCAGTCCCAACAGGTAACAACAGCTTTCAGTGTGTCAGTGTGCTGAAAATGTCCATTTTAGTTTTTCCCTCGCCAAAATTTAGCACAAGTTCGGAGCATTATTTAGCCTCCTTCACATCAAGATATAATGACATGGTTGGTAACAATGGACTCTTTAAGTTTTCTAGTTCCACATGATGTCAATATTTTCACTCTAGCTTTAAAACACAGCTAAACCCGCTACAACATGCACAAGATTGATTAAAGAAATTAGTGGCATTAAAACGATTTTTCGTTTTGACAGCTTGTGTCAGCATTCAACAGACAGATTAAAAACAAGAGCAAACCAGGTGAGAATAGCAGGAAAAAAGGAGAGGAAGGTAGACATGGTAGATGTTTTTTAGTTTTTTTGGCAGGACCAGGCCCATCAAATTTAAAATGGAGAGATTAAAACCAATTCACCTCAGGGCATAGCGGACTGGGTTTCGCCCCTCTAGTGACAGTCTTGTGTTTTGTCACCTATTGTTGTCACTTCTAAACAGGACCAAACCATCTTTAGCGGGGGAGTGATATTTAATCCCTGCTTACTGAACCTTTGATATGATAGCCTTCACCCATGGGCCTCTAAGGTTTGTGTCACACACACACACACACACACACACACACACACACACACACACACACACACACACACACACACACACACACACACACACACACACACACACACACATATATGCACACACAACAAAAACCTGTCTGGGGAACTTCCATGTAGCTTCTGGTGTCTGTTTGTGTCCATGTAAGGCTTTAAATCCAGAGGGGAAAACAAAGTGGCATAGCCCACGTAGACGTACACACACACAGTACTGTACACATGGCGCGTAACACTACCATAAGAGGAGTTTACAGCTGGCACTGCAGGGTCACTTCAACCAGCAGTGGGACATTTTTAGGTTTTCTTTCCAAAACAGAACCGGAGACTGTATCACAAAAAAGAGTGTTGCTAAAATCAGCACACGCAAACAGAAACACACAGACGGGGAGAGACGTTACTTTCAACAAAACTTAGCGCAAGTGTTCTCTCCTGGGTCACAAGATAATGAGCATTAAAAAAAAAAAAAACTTTTTTGGTTTACAACTGCTATGTGCATGTTTCGGTGAGCACTGCAAGAGTGTGTTTCTCAGTTTTTCTGTGTTTGTTTCTGCGTCCCAAAGCGTCCGGGACCAACTGATGAGGAGAAGAGAGACATAATGGAAGGAGGGAATAGATAAAAGGGAAAACAACAATAGAGAGATCACAACATCTCCCCCGACAGTAGGTTGCAACCTCAGCTCTGCAGGGAAAACACTTGCTTTCAACCTCACAGCAGAGATATTGCACTCCTCAGTAGGGACTGAGAGGGACCCATTGAGTGCCTGTTTAGCCTGAAATCTAACTGGATGTTTGTGTTTTTGGGATTTGTGTGTGTGTATGCGCCCCACAGCAAGGTATCCCATCCCTCCAGGTGGGGTGAGGGTGTGGAGGGGCGGCGGGGGGTAGATGGTGGATCCCGCTGGCAACGCTCTGGGAGGAACCTCAGGGTGCTGCTGTTCCCACAGAAATCAAGGAGGCAGAGGACAGGTGAGGAAAAAGAGAGAGAGAGACAGAGAGAGAGGAAATATAAGGCAAGGAGAAGAGGTGGAGCTGGGATCCATCTTCTCCTTCACCCCTTCCCTCTGTGCAGGCCGCTCATGGAAGAAAAACAACTTTGATGGAGAAGGAGAAAGCAAAAGGCAGGAAAGGGCCGAATGAAAGGAAAGAAAAACAAGGAAAGGTAAATCTAATTACAGAGGCCAGATATGGCAGCAACGTTAGTTAACGCTGAGACAATAAACACCGCTCCCATGCAACCACACGGTGTGTGTGTGTGTGTGTGTGTGTGTGTGTGTGTGTTCATGTGAGCGATAGGGACCAGAGGAGGGCAACAGGGAAAGACGAGCCTATGTTTGTTTGTATATGGCTGTTTCTCAGGGCCTTGACACTGGCATTCCAGAGCCAAACGCATACACGCACGCACGTACGCATGCACGCACGCATGCACGCACGCACGCATGCACGTACGCATGCACGCACTGACATTACATGACCAGTGGAGGTCAGGATCCCAGCACACACCCTGTGGCTAACTTTAGTCCCTGCTGCTGCACAAAGGCCACAAACAGACACACGGATCAATAAAACACAAACTCACTCTCTATCCACACACACACACACACACACACCTTATTTCTTGAAAGACTTTTACCAGAAGCGTTTGTAGCTCGTAGTGGCCCTGAGAAATCTATCCTGCTAACACGCCGGCCTTGACGTGCAGCAGAGAGCACCAGAGGAGGTCTGAGGGGTTTGAATTAATGTTGCACTGTGTAGGTCGGAATCACAGAGCTGAAGTGAGAAAGTGAGTCTACACATTATAGTTCTTCACAACGGGTAACACACATTTGTCTATACTGAGTTTATGTATGCAAAACTGTCCAGACAGTCCTCTTCACCATCATGCAGCTCAGCACAACAATAAATCTAACATCCAAATCGCACTGATACAACCAAAACACTCAGGTTCAACACTCATACCTAAACACTGACAACATTATCTCCCAACACACGGGCTGTCAATCAATTAAAATACTGAACTGCGATTAATCCCATGGTTGTCCATGATTTATTGAAATTAATTAATTGGAGACAGTGCCCCTAGGAGCATCAGTGCAACTTGCAAATATGCCCCCTGTTTTTATTTCCTAAATTAATCTGCAGCTATTTTTGATAATTGATTAATCAGCTGGAGTCATTTTAAAAAAAAAAAAGGAAAATCTCTGATTCAATCCATCCATCTGCAACCGCTTATCCCGTTACAGGTTGCAGGGGTTTGGAGCCGATCCCAGCTGGCATTGGGCGAAGGCGGGGTACACCCTGGACAGGTCGCCAGTCCATCACAGGGCACATAGAGACTGACAACTATTCATGCTCACATTCATACCGACGGGCATTTTAGTGTCATCAATTAACCTGCATGGCTTCGGACTGTAGGAGGAAGCCAGAGAACCTGGAGAAAACCCACGCTAACATGGGGAAAAACAAGCTGGATTACGAACCCGCGACCCTCTCTTAACCACTGCACCACCGTGGTTCCAAAATCTCTGATTCTCTGATTCCAGCTTCTTAAATGTGAATTTTTTCTGGTTTCTTTACTCCTCTATGACAGTAAACTGAATATCTTTGAGTTGTGGACAAAACATTTGAGGACGTCATCTTGGGCTTTAGGAAACTTTGGTAAAAAAAAAAAAAAAAAAAAAGCACTATTTCACATGATTCTTTTCTCTTAAAGCACTTCTTCACTTTGTGATTTTTCCTTTAAAATAAGACCGTGCACTGTTATTTCTGTAAATTATCATTTACCAAAGCATATCAGTAATACAGCTATGATGGAAAAATATGAATGTGCTGCACTGCGTTTCAATTAAATGGTGCTCCTACAATTTGTGCTGGTGCTCCTAAAACTGTACGTAGGGAGCAGCAGCGCTCCTAGTGGAAAAAAGTTAGTGTGGAGCCCCGTGTAGCTAACTGCAGTCTAATTTACAGTAATTTAGCGTTATGTATTTGGCGGTGGCAGAGTTTGAGTGAGAAAACAGCTCATGGATTTTGAAAGATGTGGTCACTGACTGCGTTTTGTGTCGAGGCAAAGCGAAGTGATCCACAGTTTTGACTTCTGTTGTGCCGACTGCGTGACGTTAACTCACTATTGATAAATGTGTGTTGAAGATTAAAGTATAAAACTCTAATTAACATT
The DNA here is from genome assembly GCA_947000775.1 of Pterois miles. NCBI lineage: Eukaryota > Metazoa > Chordata > Actinopteri > Perciformes > Scorpaenidae > Pterois > Pterois miles. Next base: position 3,494,753 of record CAMQGK010000466.1, read on the forward strand.
CCGTTGAAACATGACATTTCCCACCCGTGCCCGCTATGACCGCACAGTGCTATATGTCATCTGCTTCTCTGCTGCTCACACTCATTCCTCCCTTTAATGCTTGCATGTGTTCACAGCAGGTCTTACTCAATAACACCTGCCTGCTTTATGCGTGCATGCATGTGTGTGTCAGATATAGGGACCCCCGGTCGAACCTAAACACTTGTGAGAAGAGCTTTTTATACAGCCAGACATTCAAAACAAACCTCTGCCTCAGCCACTATCTGTCTATGGAGACAAGTGAGACATTTTAAAAAGGTGCTTTTACCGCACATCAGAAATTGAATGCTTCACAGACTTGGTGATCCAGTGTGCACACACACACACACACATACACACAGTCCACCAAACCCTGGTACCCCATCCGGGAGGTCAGAACAAGGAGGGGGAGGTGGGTAACATACCGTTGTATTAGTGCACTTTTACCGTGGATGAGGAATGGCCATAAAAGGTAAAACCATCCTGCTCAGACCTGCTTACTGTAAACAAGCAGAGAGGAAAGTGGAGCGGGTGAGAGATGCCGTCTGGAGAGGTGCAGAAAATGAAGAAAGCAGCGAGGAGGAGGAGGAGGAGGAAGAGAGGGTGGGTGAAGGGTGGCAGAGGACTGGGGAGGCCACAGTTTCAGATTTTGTTCACTTAAAAGATACTGAAGTGATTCATAAAGTCACATTTCCATAATGCACAAAGTTTTCTCCAGAATGTGCTATTTTAACAAACAATTACCTGCACATTTTTCCCCGTTATGCCATTTTCCACCACATATCCTCAATCAGCAAAATGTAGCACGCGCCTTCCCTCCCATTTCCTCCCTAACTTTTATTTCCTAATATAGAAATTTATTTTTAAAACTGAAAAATGTTGCAGAAATTGTCAAAAACATCAACATCGAGAGGGCGTACCCTTATGTTATTTAAACACGATCCAGGTCTTCATGCAAGACAAAGATTCCCTGTATTAGTATATATTAGATAATGCAAAAGTAGTTTCCAGGTTCATTAATAGGCTCTGAATGAAACCCTAAATTATGCTCCCATACAACTAAAGTGCACTCTCACTTACATTTCAATGGGAAACATATTTTCTCCTGGAATTACGGTCACAGTTTTTAACAGTTTTAAACACGTGGTTAACGTAGTAAATTCAAAGGAAAAAAACATCTCTTTGTTAGGTTTACACAACAAAACTACTGGGTTAGGTTTAGTTAAAAAAAAAAAAAACATCATGGTTTGGCTTAAAATGAATATATACTGTAAGTGAATGCGTTTTAGTTTAACATGAGACACAAATAGCAGCCTCCTGGGCGAGAGTCCTTTGTTTGTTTTGTCCTTTCATTTTTTTTTTAGGGGTGCACCGTTACTGGATCGGATATCAGACCAATACTGGTTCAAATTGCTGGATCTGACTTCGTGACAATGGGGTTTATCTATTCAATTAAATTCTATGTTTATGTACCATATAATTATTTACTAGGATTTTAATTCCTGATTTTAAGTTTTGACCAATTTGCTGCTGCATTAAAAAGGTTTACACTTCAAGTTTAATTCCTGTTAATTTTAAGATTTTTTGGTGGCAGCTGGGGTACAATTTACACATTAATAACAAAGAACAGCTACGTAATTTATATCTATTTGTTTGTTATATTTTGTTGTACAAAGTTAGGAAAGCAATATTGAAGTAAAAAAAAAAAAATCAGTGATGGATACAGTTTAATAATTAAACACTGGTACCGGATCGGTCCCGGTATCGGCCGATAACCAAATCCACGGTTTCGCTATCGTGACTGAAAAAGTTGGATCAGTACATCCCTAATTTTTTTCTCACTGGGCATCAAGCTTTTCTGTAATTTTCCCCATTCAATGCAATAAGAAGGTTTGCTTATAACACATACACAATAAATCTTTACTGCTTTGCTCTTTAGATATCCAGGGGAAAACTGACAGAGAAGTTCAAAGATCAGGGAGAAAGTGCTATGATTTGATTGTCCATGGCCCCCCCCACAGTTAATAATTTTAATGTTAGCAACCTATTTTTTCGGGTATTTTATTGCAGGATTATTTTCTTCACTTCCTCTACGGGGATTTTAATACTGCATATGAATGAATGATGTTTTCATTATTGTGTTATGCATAAAACTACACAGCCTGCTGACAAGACACCACAAATTCATATCAAGTCACATCCAGACTGCTGTGTACACAAACACCACTACAGTACAGTACAGTAAAAAAGTACTACTTCATTGTCTAAAACAAAATTCATAGATCACTGACAGAAACATTTACTGTATAACACTGGAGAGTGCGGAGTAAACACTACATGTTTCTTTTTTTATATATATATATTTTGGGGAGTTTTTCCTTTTTGTATTAACAGTGATAGCGTTGAAAGGGGGGACAGAGGGGACGACATGCAGTAAAGAGTCCCAGGCTGGATTTGAACCTGGGGTCGCTGTGCTCAGGACTCAGCCTTGGTACATGGGGCGCCTGCTCTACCAAATGAGCTACAACAGAAGAAGAAGAAGAAGAAGAAGAAGAAGATATTCCTTTATTAGTCCCACAGTGGGGAAATTCAGTTTTACACTCTGTTGTTCACACAGTACATATACATGTCAATGGAGAGATGTCAGAGTGAGGGGGCTGCTCCTGACAAGCGCCCAGAGCAGTTGGGGGTTCGGTGCCTTGCTCAGGGGCACCTCGGCAGTGGTCCAAGAGGTAAACCAGTTGGTCTTGGTCCATGGGGGACTTGAACCGGCGACCTCCGCGTCCTAACCCAAGTCCTTAAGGACTGAGCTACTGCCGCCCCCATAAACAGCGCCCCATAAATACTATTTTGATTAATTAAAAAAATCTTTTTCTCCCAAATCACACAGCTCACACAATCTGTTTTCCTCCTGAATATTTCTGAATGTGCCAAAAAATACCAGCTCTTAACTGCGCAACTAAAGAGCTCTGACACCTAGATAAGAAAGATGAATTATATTTGCATCTGCCCGCTGCCTACTACATTAATAACATTATGACACACTGAATGCATTTGTACAACATGTTATGTATAGTTTCTCCAAAAACTAACTTGTATAATTAACACGACTCAACCTACAAATTCTCATTTCAAGACAACACTAGCGGTCTTCTCTCCATGGCAACACATGTACAACTTTGGCGTCCATGTTGTCATTATTAATGCACCAAAACGATCCTGTCTTCCAAACATTCCTTTAAGATTGCTTTTTTCTCTGCAGGTAGCGTGTGTGTGTGTGTGTGTGTGTGTGTGTGTGTGTGTGTGTGTGTGTGTGTGTGTGTGTGTGTGTGTGTGTGCTGATTAAATGTGTCTGGCGTGGAGGGCGTTAGCTGCAGCTTCAGGTTTCTACAACAACACCTTCCAGTTACTGACCTTGGCTGAAAACAAGGAGAACAAAAAATAAAGATGTGTCCACCTTTTAATGTCCTCACTAAGAAAAAGCAATGGATTTCTTTTTTCTTTTTGCATTTTGATGTCCTCGGGGCATTAATAATGATAATTAATGTTTTTTAATATAGACCTCTACCTTTAATGGTTGAGATGTTGCTTCATTGTCAGAAGAAAATAAAAATAATAAATAAATAAATAAATATAATGAAGCAAATGGTATATTTTAAGTACATTACTTGCTTTACCATAAAAATGACAATTTAAGTCTGATTTTAAAAAATGAATTGACCATTATCAGATTGTTTTATTAGTGTGCATATGCATAAAATCTGTGTAAAAAAAGTACTAATACTTTGAGAGGGCACATACATGGAGGGAAGGGGGGCATGGTGATGGTCTGGGTCTGCTTTGCTGCTTCAGGACCTGGACGACTTGCCGTAACTGATGGAACCATGAAGTCTGCTCTCTACCAGAAAATCCTGAAGGAGAATGTCCGACCATCAGTCTGTGACCTCAAGTCAAGCCCACATGGGTTTTGCAGCAGGACAATGATCCGAAACACTCCAGCAAGTCCGCCTCTGAATGGCTTAAAAGAGACAAAATGAAGGTTTTGGAGTGGCCTAGTCAAAGTCCAGACTTCAATCCGATTGAGATGCTGTGGCATGACCTTCGACCGTTCATGCTCGAAAACCCTCCAGTGTGGCTGAATTAAAACAACTATGTAAAGAAGAGCGGGCCGAAATTCCTCCACAGCGATGTAAAAGGCCCATTGCTAGTTAGCGCAAACGCTTGTTTGCAGTTGCTGCCGCCAAGCGTGGCAACAACCAGTTATTAGGTTTAGGGGGAAATTACTTTTTCACATAGGGCAGATAGGTTTGGATAGTTTTTTCCTAGTTTTTTTTCTAGTTAACCAATCATCATTTAAAAATGTCATTTTCTATTTACTCAGGTTATCTTTGTCTAATGTTAAAATTTGTTTGATGATCTGAAACATTTAAGTGTGACAAATGCAAAAAAAAAAAACAACCAGGAAGGGGGCAAATACTTTTTCACAGCATTGTGCATATCGGTATCGGGACTGAAAAAGTTGGATCGGTGCATCCCTAAAAAAGACTTTGTTTTAATAATGGAAAACTTCATGATTGGCCTTAAAATAAGCAGGTAAACCAAGTAAAACACGTACGGAAACAACATAGCATCAGTGCAGAAAACTGTGTTTGTTGGACTCATCCATCTCCCCATCTGCCCACCATTGGTGGTCCTTCTTACTTTTTACACTACGCCACAAGCTCTGAGCTTTGTATGGAAATCATGTGACTTCGTAACGCTGCCCCTTCATGCAGGCGTGTAAAATCCTCGCCTCGGTGAGGCAAAGGTTGACACTGACACGCTTTCTTCCGGTGGACAGACGGGGCTGTTACACACTTTGCCTGGCTGGTCTGTTTGCGTTTGCTCCTGCATCTCCTTTCTCATTGTTTTCCAAAAAACATACAGAAGAGTATTGTGACAAGAAATCTATCAACGCCTACACCGGAGTATGTTTTTACTTCTGCTGAGAAACAGAAGGAGAGGTTGACTCAGGGTGAGGTGGGGTTGTGGAGTGTAAATCTGTGCCTTTGTTCAATCTCCTAATTCACTTCACAGGCACAAATTTCACCAATTTCCCCTTTTTGAATACAAATGAATAGATAGAAAGATAAATAAATAACTCACCCTTCTAATAGTTAAATTGCATTGACCAAAAGCATTAGAATTAAGAGGAGTAATAGCTTTTAGGCTTGTTGTGTATTTTTTCATCATGGTTTCAGAGTTGAAAAGGCCTGGGCAAGAAATTTGTATATGCGACACACACACACACACACACACACACACACACACACACACACACACACACACACACACACACACACACACACACACACACACACACACACACACACACAGGTTGGCCAGGGGCAACGTAACAATGCAAAGTGGAAAAACTGAGTCGGGCGCGGAAAAAAAAGCTGTCTCCAAATGAATAGAGTAAACCACAGCAAATGAAGAGATGCATCAAGGTGGAGGAGAATGAATGAGAGATGAATGGAAGCAAAAGGGTGAAACATGGAGAGGCTGATTTGCGTAATCCCATCGTGGAAATTGACTTTTAAATGCAATATTCAATTTCTGCACTCCTGGAAGCGAGAGAGGGAGAGAGCCCGGCTTTTTTGGTTAATAATAATAACAAAATAATGTACCTGAGACATAAAAGCAAATAGAGAAATGAGACTGGGCGAGCTGCGGAGGGCAGAGAAACATCTCTGCAGCACACAAACAAAGTGCGACGGCCTTCGCTAACAAGGCTGAGAGAATTAGTTCCACCTTGGCCTTTCAGGTTCCACAATCAGAGGCAGAAAAACTCAGCCGCCACAGATATGCAGAATGGGCGAACATAACCAATTTATACATGCTTACTATAGTGTGTTCGACTGGCCGTCCAAAGCTAAAAGCTCTGCCAATAACAGCAAACACGAAGGTGTGTGGAATAAATCTTTTCAAGGCAATATAAAGGGTTGGGTGGGTCAGTCCAAAAAATGTCTCTGAGCTGACCAATAACTGCTTATAAAACATAATGAGCTACTGAAAGTTAAACATAATCAGACTCAGATTACTAATGTACTTTCCGAAACACTCAGTGAGCACTTACTGTTTAAATAGTGTGTGTGTAGTACAGTATAGTAGTTCCTGGTGTTGGACAGTTGTTATAGTTCAATAATTCAGGTTTGTTAATGTTTATTCCATCGAGGCTAAAGACCACAAAATATCTTAATGTAGTAATGAGGGGGTGTCTGCGGTAATGTCCACAGCACAGAACAGAATGCTGCCACCATGTGCACCCATCCATATGTTGTGAAAACACAAGGTTAACGTTGTGAACTGAAAGAAAACTACTTGGATAAGTTTAGGGAAAGGGTTAAAATATGCTGAAATTTAGTTAACTGAGTTTGATCGGATTTTTGGAGAATTTTGAGTGAGTATGTTCTTGCTATCATTAAAATAGACGATGTCTCGATATGTGATTTCATCAGGACACGATTCCACTGAAAGATGATACATTATTTGTATTATTGAATTAACGCCTCACCGTAGTTGTGGTGCACACGGAGGAAATGCACCCGGCGAGGGCCAGCCAGCACCAGGGAGAAGATCTTCCCACACAGAGCGGCCATCTCTGAACCGCTGAGTTGAATACTTCGGCCACCCGTTGAGAAGTACATATATTTTCGGTTCATTACGAAAGTGTGGCGGTCCCACCTAGACTGTAGTTAACTATGGGAAACACTGGATTAGTCATGAAAAATGAGAACTGTGGGCGTCTTGCTTTTGTATCAAGCAGTAAAAGTGTTGAGTTAATAATCTGAGGTGGTATGGCCCTACTCTACCTCCTAGTTGGCTCAGGAGGCCGTTATCATCTATTAATAAGCTCCCTGCGGGAAGATTGTTAGGCAACGACCTCTAGTGGCCAAAGTAATATGACAGGAGCAGAGGAGGAAGTCAGGACCCCCTTGCCCAGACCTCACTGCTTCCAGGGGGGTTGGACTCACCACACCTTCTCATTGGATGGACGGGAATCCTGAGACTGTCAACCAGCGGTCCTCAGTGCGAGGAGTCTGCAACAATGATGGCAACCCACCGGACCCGTCTAGTTAACCATGCTTTTCCTTTTGCCGTGGCATCTCTATTCATATCTATACAACCAATGTGTGTATGATTAAATTGTTTACTAGTTTAGTTTATTTAGCATCTTAATTTTGTTCTCAAATTGCACCAGATTGATGCATTTAACTTTAAAACGTAACCTATAAAATTTAGGGAGAGTACATTGGGGTTTTTTTTTTTTTATAATGCGATATAGCCCAACCTCAAATCTATGCTCCCGATGACAACTGATAACCGCCATTTAATCAGCTGATAAAATTTTAAATGAAAAGAAATTGAACAGAAAATAATGGGATGGAGCAGAAGTAGACTGAAGGAGCAGTGTGTAGCATTTCGGGGGATCTATTGGCAGAAAAGAAATTATACTTATATGTATGATTTCTTAATAGGAAATAAATAGCAAAGTTGCCACTGCACCTGTGTAAACTTTACCTTAGTGTCCGAACAGATAAAAATGTCCAGAGAATTTAAATGCATATGATACTACTAGTGGAGCAGTAGTATCCATCATCGGCATGTCGGCTCTCAGCATATATTAAAAAAAAAAAAAAAGACAAAAAGAAAAAAAAAATCCAGATATTTATGGGGGCAAGGTAAAGGTAACGAGGTCAGCAATGCTAAAAGAGGTTAGCAAGCTATTGTCCCTTTAGGGCTCAGTTCAGATGGAAGCACTTCACTGCTCTACTATTACAGGATTTTTACTTGTAGTAATGATTTGAAATATTTCCACATACTGTGAATAAATGTGCAGTGACAGAATAGCGATTCAACCGAAAGCCGGTTCATAAAAGCTTTAACAACTGCTGTTCATATGTAGTCGGAGCATAGGTGGAAGAGTCAACCACACAGGTGATAGTGTGTTTTATATTCCCAGCAGCAACAGCAGAGGAAGAGCCGGGTAGATTATTGAGCTGAACAGGAATAGAGGAAACAAAAATATGGCACCTGACTGACCAGACTCAGATGATTTTACCTCGCAGGACATGAGAGTTGCTGGTCTTCTGCTGCATCAATCAGTTCGTCTGCTTGCGGTATTGTGTGACTTGTTATTGTGTGATGCTAGTCCAAATTAGCATGGCCTCCACTCAGCACGATTGTTTAGCTTCTGTGCTCTTGTCTGCTTCTCCAAACTGGGAGTGTGCCAACCACCATCTAAGTTAATGGATGTACCATTAATACACACATTATAAGGATATATATATACAGCATACTGTACTTTTTTCTTAGCTGGGGAAAATCGCATTTTGGCACTAAAACATACACAGTTTGACCAACATTTCAATGCTGAGAGTTGACTACATAAAGGATATCACTGGGAAGCTACAGAATGATATAAAAACCTAAAAAAAAAAAAAATCATAAATAACTTAAGTGTCCCGGTCAGAGAAAAAGTGGGGAAAAAACGGCATTTTGCACACAACATTTTCATAACGTTCATGTGAAATTGTACTTTTTATCTTGATTATATACATATTTACTTGTATATTTTTTAGAAGAAGAAGAAGAATAGTCCTTTATTAGTCCCACTAGGGGAAATTCAATTTTTTTGACTCTGTTGTTAACTTATACACGGTACATGCAGACCCGAACACACACATGCACAAACATGCAGTAATGGAGAGATGTCAGAGTGAGGGGGGGGCCCCGGAAAAGGCCCGGGGAGGTGGGGGGTTGGGGGCTTGCTCAGGGGGGCCCCGGGGGGGCCGAAAGGGGAAAAGGGCACCCCCCCAACCACCAGTTCCTCATTATTTTTTTTTTGTGGGGGGGGGGGGTGAGGGCTCCCTCCCCCCAACCACAATAACCTCCCCCCCTAATTTTTATTATTACAATGAACACTTGTTCCAAGTTTGTTGTTATTTTGGGGGGAAAAAAAAATCAGGTTCTCTATCTTTTGGAAAGCTTTGCCAATGTAATTACATTTCTTTGTACAGAGCAGCAGCGCTCTGAACTCCTTGCAGCTGCTCCATTTTATTTCTGTATAAAATACACACTGGTCACAGCAAACACAAGATGTGAAGGGTCGGTCAGCTGGGCACATGTCTGCTGGAGAGGAGAGGAGGTCTGGAGGAGATGATATTAACCTCTGCCTCTCTGCTCTCGAGGTTAAACTCACTGTCAGGCGGTCAGCTTCATACTTACGCCAGCCAGCGGTTTAGAGCCTGCCCAGAGCAACAACAAATTGAACTGTGGTACAAATACGAATTTGGCAATGGCAAAATTTAGACAAGGTTAATTGATTTATTGAATATTATCGTCAGTATCCACTGAAGTTCAGGTCTCTCCAAGTATGGTGATTCTTGTGTTTTCAATAAACTTGAAGGATTATATGCTCTTTTACGTCATAGGAAATTCCCCTAGCCCTTAGGCTCATAGAAATCCTTTCAAAACACAATGGATTATCACAAAAATGCATTATTAAGTTTGAAACAAGCCTGTTTTCTTAGCTCCTAAAAGTTGACGTGTGCTATACTGTACAGGGTTTGCAGCCTGACAGCCTGTTTCACATAAACAGACAGGGCCTCGATCACTGAGGTTTCCTTTATTTGCAACAGTAAGTGCAGCTGATGGTGTCAGACACACAACCTTCGTTTTACAAAATATCTCCTCCATCACACTCGAATGCAAAAACGCCTCCAAACATTTGCCATAATGTTTACATGTCACCACAAGTGAGATCGCAAAGAATTTCGATAACAGTTATTGCTGGTGGAGGGCTGGGCGTCCTGGTCGAACTGCATGACTGTTATCCACTGTCGACTTACATTTTTTAAGTCTGCACTTTAGAAGCCATTTTCATAAATGTCCGTTTTTTTACCCTAAAACTCTGTTTATGTGTGGCCAACAGACCAAAATGTATTTTTAAAAATATCTGTATTTGAGGTTGACCGATGTGGGGTTTTTTTGGCCAATGCCAATGCCGATTTACTGGAGAATCAGGATAGCCGATGGCCAATATATGATGATGATGATGTTTGGCTGATTTTCTTTTTTTCCTCCCTCTGATAAAATCTAATAGTTTAATAATAACAAATGATACACAAAATTTCTCAACTTCAGAAAACATTTATTGAACAACACCTATGGTCTGTCTCTGCAGTCTACAGTTTGTGTCTACACTGCAGTGCACTTATATATTTAAAATAAAAATTATGAATAATGTAAATACTGAATACATGAAACAGGTAATCAAAAAAACTAAACTTTGTCAAATAAACTTTTGGATGAAAAAATAAAGTTGTAGTGCACTTAGCAGCATTTATGCACCTGCTTGATAATTGACCTAATATGCTGAGTCAACTAATCGTTCCGATTAATCGGTCGACCACTAATCTGTATACTATACATAATCTGTATATAGAGTTTTTAGAAATAAAGTTCAATAATAATAATAATCATTCAGGTATGGACGTATGATTAGTGATGTTTTTATGATACTTATTTTTAGTTTTAGTAATAATTTTTAAATAACTAGCTCTGAAGACAAAACGTGAGTAAAAAAAAAAAAAACACCCTAAATATGTTTCTAAACAAACTTTCTTCTGTCAAGTCTCATTTTTTTTAATGCCACAATTTCAACCCTCCTTTATGCTTCTTGGGACCAGCAAAAGTGACCCAAAAGAGACACTCTGGCGGAGTTACTTAGGGATTTTTTTTTTTTTTTTCAATTCAGGTTTTGATTCCCAAAGTCAGCCAGCGGCGGGTTTGTGTATGCGGGATTCATTCAGTCTGGACACGGAGGGATGAACATCTCCTGCAGCTGGGAGGGACCGCTGTGGACTAGGACTGGGCAAACGATAGAACGATACCTGCTGTCACACCAGTCTCCAAAAGTCTCCAGTAACACCAGAAAAAGTCGCTGGATTTGTCGCTAGTCTCTTTTTTGACAAAGAATTCCTAGATGGGTCTGAAAAGTCAGTAAATATAGGGACAAAGTCGCTAAGTTGGCAGCACTGCGCCGCATGTCACAAAGATGCATTGTGGGACATGTACTTCTGTAAAGTCGCATAGAATTGTATGATAAGCATAATACATTCTTTGCAAGCCCTCGCGGGCCACATACAATGAGGTGCCGGGCCGGATCTGGCCTGCGGGCCTTGAGTTTGACACGTGTGGTGTATCATGTTTAGATGAAATTCTCAGCGTGGCACAGAATTTATTTTCTTAAGAGAAACATTTGATTCAATAGTTTTGATTCAGGTGAAAGAACGTTTCATTATGCCGTTATCCAATCCATGTCCCAAGGGCATGTTGTCAATTCAGTCTTGACAGTAATGGATATCAAAGGGTGTTACACTGGTGGGTGGATTTTATTCATGTCTCCAAGTTAATTAGACATTCTTGGAATTTAACTTGGGAAAATTAAGAGGTGCATCTCTGGTGCTGAAAGATGTGGCAGCAGAGTTAACACACACACACACACACACACACACACACACAGGTCCCATAGCTCTAGATGTAATCAGCGTGTTTATATTCAGTGTCAAGGAACCTGGGTTGTTCTGACAAAAAGCACCGGGTGAAACAAGGAATGCCAAGACAACGCACTAAATGGCGCGGGCGTCGTCATCCGTCTCCGAACTACACGCACGCGCGATTGTTCGCCGCCGACCGCCGCTGACGAGGACTGATGGAGTGAACGGAGACGGGGACGGAGGAGTCAAACAAAGGAGTGAAATATGAAGACAGGAGGAAACAGAGAGCCAAAATAAGAGAGGAGGAAGCAGAGGGATGGAGCACAGGATGAAGCTGACAGATATTAAAACAGCCAGAACACACCGAGAGAGCTTTCCCTTCCTGAGAGCTAATATACAGAGATTAGTGGGGGGGGGGGGCAGACGGAGAGAAAACGCCTTTCTTAAGTCTTAAAAAAACTGTACAAAAAAGACAAACTTCTTTAAACCCTAAACCTGCCCTATCAGTCATTATTCGTCTCTCTTTCAAATTTTCAAAATCAATTTCTGATATTAAAACCTTCTTATACCTTTTAAACAGTGAAAACGTATGATTTACAGACTGTTGAGTACATTTTAGGATGATACTGCTGCTATTAAAATACGCAAACATATAAATCACCGCACTCTTATTGCAGTAAAATCCCTTTTTAAGCTGCTGTGAAAATAAGGCCTCTTTCACCCTGCTACCTCCAGCCAACAAATAAAGGTGTAATTGATGTGCGCAGAGTTGCCAGTTAGAGGTTGTTTTATGTCTCGATGGGACGGTCATGGCAGTGAAACCTCGCTGACTATTTTCGCCAGTTGTGTAAGCCTCGCGGGGGGAACTCGGGGTAAATTTGAGACGAGCTGAATCTTTTTTTTTTTTTTTCCACTGTGTAGCTCACTGCACACTGTCACACACATCCACAGATCGCATATACGCAAGCCCAAACCCCAAAAACACATACGCAACCCCGGTCTACAATATGTGTGGGTGGGGAGGGGGGAAGGTGGGGAAAACTAATATTTCTCTTGAGAGAGATTGATGCGATCTGTTCAGCACTTCATTGTTTGAGGACGATGTGAGCGAACAGCATGCTCTCAGCAGACCTGCTGTGTGTGTGTGTGTGTGTGTGTGTGTGTGTGTGTGTGTGTGTGTGTGTGTGTGTGTGTGTCAACAGCAACGGCAGACCATGAGCATTAAGGAAAGAAATTGCTCTATTATTTTAGCGACTGCAACAAATCAGTTGGTTCACCTTTGTCCCTCTCAATTGTTGAAGCGAACATGGACAAACTCAGCCAGCACACGCGGGACTGGCTGCTTGTTCGTGCACTGCATAAGCCCAGCCGAGTGAATAGACCCTTTCACATCCACAGATAAAGGGATGAAGGGTAATAAAATGTGTATACTTTATTCGCTAATACACTTGAGCTGTCCTTTCATGCGATTCACCCGAGCCATCTCCGAGGGAACCGGCAACGCGCTCACACTCACAATGTATTATCAGGCTGACGGCATACTGTAAATACGACAGAAAAACTTCATTCAGAGTGTTGCTTGAAATGTTTACCTTGAGTGCTGCCATTACGTCATCATAACAGACGTCCTCTGTCTAATCAGAATTGACCGCTCACCCAGGCAGTGGTTTGAGAACGTCATAGCAGCGGAGAACACTACGAAGCTTTAGCACTCGAATTTGTCCTGCATACCGCTCGGTGACTCTGCTGCAAAATGCTCTTTTGCAATGTAAAATTCTCTTTAATTAGTAAAAGACAGAGTGTGTGCAGTTTATTTGTCTGTGAATAAATACTACGAGGCTACAAGCTACAACTCCTCCACTCAAGACGGGAGCCACCTTCCTGCATCTGTAACTCCGGCTCAGACTCTCTTAAGGTGGACCAGCTTTTCTCCTTTAAGTGACGAGCCACACCTCTGAGTTTTGCTCAGCTTTTTAATTAATTATTAATATTTATAGCCTTAATCAGTTAAAATTCTTAATGTCAGTTAATAGTTAAATGGTTAATTATTAACATCCCTTATGGGTAGCATGCTTACTTTAAGCTTTAATGTCAGGTGGCAGTGTGTCTGGCCCTGCAGCACTTCCACCAATTGGAAGTGCTGCAGCGCATCAAGAGTATTTTTACACTACATTAGCTATAAATCATGTGTGGACACCCAGTCCTACTCAAACTTGATTTCTCCCCTGAAAAGGCTCCACCTCCAAGGGGACTGCCCATTGTTCCAACGGCTCATCCATTACAAAAATACTCACTCTCAAAAACATGGTCAATTATTATGTTGAGTAAAATTATTGGACCATCTCATCTTTTTGTCTGGAATGCCTTCGTTAGTGGGGTTGGTTAGGTTTAGATAAGATAAGATAAGATAAGATAAGATAAGATAAGAAATAATATAAGATAAGACAAGATAAGATGAACCTTTATTAATTCCCGTAGGGAAATTTTTACACTCTGTTGTTAATTTCACACAGTACACATACATGCATTAATGGAGAGATGTCAGAGTGAGGGGGCTGCTCCTGACAAGCGGGGCAGTTGGGGGCTTGGTGCCTTGCTCAGGGGCACCTTGGCAGTGCCCAAGAGGTAAGCTGGCACCTCTCCAGCAACCAGTTGGTCTTGGTCCATGTTGGGACTTGAACCGGTGACCCTCCGATTCCTAAACCAAGTCCCTATGGACTGAGCTACTGCCGTGAGACTAGTTAGGTTTAGGGTAAGAATATCAGGGTAAGCTACCCAGAGGCAGAGTAGGGCAGGTCATGTCTTCACAATAATAGGAAAAATAATTGCGACCCAATGACTCATTTTGCATAATAATTAGCCATGTGCTTCTGTTTGGGACAAAGGGCTGTCGGGACATTTTTCGGACTATAGCTCGGGATACTTCTCAACCTCAACAACTGGTTTCTCCTTATCCATTCATCGACACACACCAGAGCGTGACAATGCATGGCTACATATTAGTGGAATATTCATTTTCATTTGCCATGCACCATATTTTTTGCACTATAAGCACCGGATTAAAAGGCGCACCAATGAAAATGTCTATTTTCATACATAAGGCGCTCTCGTCATTATCCGAGTCAGTCTCGTTGCTGTTACTTAGCTGTTCAGTGATGATCCCAGCCTTTGTGAAAGCTCGGATGACAATTGACACCGACACCTTGACCCAGGCATCCACGATCCATTGGCAGATAGTGGAGTAACTTGCCCAGCGTTGCCTCCCTGTCTTGGTGAATGTGTTCGCCTTCTGTCATCCAACGCTCCCACGCAGCTCGCAATTTAACTTTGAACGAACCTGTTGACACCAATATCTAGCGGTTGGAGTTCTTTAGTTAATCCATCCGGAATGACGGCAAGCTCCGAATTAGTTTTCATCACTTGGGTTTTGACAGTGTCAGTGAGTGCCGTAATGCCCCGACAATCCATCCAGCGGTGCGCTTCTTAGCTTACCAAAGTCGTAACAAAATATTTTGACAGATTTTTGAGCGTCCTGCACCACATAAAATTGCTTCAAGGTCGGTAAGCACAACTAGAATTGATACATAAGGTGCACTGGATTATAAGGCGTACTGTTGATTTTTGAGAAAATTAAAGGATTTTAAGTGCGCCTTACAGTGCGAAAAATCTGGTAAACAGCTTAGTAGGAATATTGTCTTTTTCAGGATAAGAGTAAAAATCTGATTATTTTGTGCATGTAAACCTATTCAATGTTTGTAACGATCTGTAGACGTGAATCAGGAATGGGTTTAATACGCTGAGCTTTCCCAGCTACTGCAAGAGGAAATACTGTACACTGGAGAGGTTCTCATCAAGGGCCAACTGGCTCTTTTGGCCGGATCAGCTCTTATTTTCTGACAGAAAACCATGAAGCATGCTGGCCAGCCACCTCTCTGCAGTGGCATTCAGGTGGCACCACATGAAAGCAGCTTGATGAATAGGTATCATGGGAGTAGAGAGAGAGGGAGCACACATTGTGCAGAGAGAGGTCGGCAGGACAGGTCACCGAGTCGTACCTGTGCAAACCAGCAGTCACACTAGCACCCACTTCTGTGAATGGTCCCTTTCCAGCATCTCATTCACTTCAAATGATAACAATGACAAAATCCTGAATTTATTTCCAGTGTCAATGCCATTTTGGCTCAAGCTAGCAGCTCAAATGCTTCTTAATGAGTAAATTTGTGTTATTATAGCAAACTCATCCTATTTTATACAGGCTAATACTGTGGGTAGCAGACTACAACAAGCAGCATAAAAGCCCAGCAGCCTTGTTTACAGGTAGGAAACCTTATTAAGGATCACATGACGAATAATTTGAGCTTATAAAATGGTTTGTGGGTTACATGCTGTATCACTGAACAGCTTGGGCTAACTAATGCTTCAAAGACAACACATCTGGTTTACTATGAATAAAGTCAGTCGGGCTGAATTGGAATGAGACAGATGTTCAGGCAGAGGCAAACATGAATCTGGCATTCAAGAGTGTTTAGATGTTCAAATATAAGCAGAGATTAAGTGTAAGGCCGTGCTTATGCACACCATAATCTACTGGTAGATTGGAACTGTATGACGCTCTGTGAGACATATTTTAAGATAGCACCTTTGCATGTTGATTTTATGTGCTAGTCAAAGAGATATCTGAAATTCTCCCAAATGGCATGTAACATTCATTTGCAGGGAATCAAAGCACAAATGAAAGAAGGAAATCAAAAAATGTTAAGAAAATAGGCAGGTGAGAGATAGTTACCCTCGTCCCAGAACCAAACATCCCCAGGAATGAAATGAGCACTGCTTTGCATGGCGGATGTGTTTAGTTTGTTGTTTCTTTTGTTTTGGCCCCTTTTATTTCTTCTCGTCGTGCAACAAAAGGATGTCTTTATCTTTGTCTTTTATTTTATCGCTTCTCATTGTGTGTGATCACAGCGGCACAGCAGTCAAATCTGCTGCTAGGATTTGGATCAAAAACCTGCTCATTCTTGGGTCTCTGTGGCACAACAACCACTGGATGGAACAACAACATGTCAGAGCTTTACTAATTAACAAAAATACAACAGAATACAGAGAGTATTGTGGTTTTTACCAATCAGTAACCAAGATGTGAAGTGAATAAAGAGTTGTCTTGCACGTAAAAGCTGCCAGCAAATGAATCCCAGACTATATATAAGAATTAGACTAAGCTGGGGCGATATAACGAGATTATCCTTAGACACGATATTGATTGGCCATGATAATGATCCTCATGTGTCCACGATAACAGAATGATATTCATTTACATTGAATACAGGAATTCCCCCGGTATATTGTAAGCCTGGTGGGCTTGAGACAACTCTCCGCCAAGCAAAACATCAGGAAATTATGTATTTTTAAGATGTTTTTTAAACCAAAATATGTATGTATACGTTAGTGAGTGTCTGTGACAGACAGAGAGACAAAGAGAGAGAGTGAGGGAGTGTGTGTTTGTGTGATGGAGTGACAGAAGCAGCTGTAAAACATGTTTGCAACACATTTCATTTCCTATATTCTTCACAATAAAAGTCCCCCTTTATTTTGTTATTTACATGCTTTTACTAAGAAGCAGCAAAATCGGGAAATGTTGGGTGTTCATCAGCAGCAACTTGGCACGACTCCTATGCAGCTGAAAAGCGAAACGGTAGAATAAAGTAGATATGTGAAAGTACAAACAGTAACGTCAGAGATTCAGTTAGAAGCAACAAAAGTACTGACAGCAACTTTTTTCTGGTCTCCTGCACGTTTGTTTGAGGGGGAGAAGGGGGCTTATTGGCGATTATTTGGTTTTAAACCAAACGAAAAAGGAGAGCCAGAGAACATGAAGGAAGTGTTTGTAAATTGTGTGGTAAACAAAGACTAAAGATGGAAATGCCACAAATCTCCAATCTCAGCATTTCTTTGTTCAAAACACCACTAACTGTCTGTTCATCGTGGCCACTTATGTGTTGCAATGTACGCATCTCCAGTCCATAGATATTTATAACTATGTGCGTCTCTTTTCGGCTTTTTTGGTTGATATGGTTGTATATTGTTTTTTCTTAACATCCTGAAGTGGGCGTAGACACTGTGATGACACCCACTGGTTTGTGGACTGCGCTTTTGAAGCCTTGATTTCTGCATTTTTGTCATCGCTATCTTGATTTTTTTTGGAGCCAGAAGTGACACAAGAGTGACACAATGTTTACTGAGGTAATAACTCCAGTGAGAAGTAGACTCATTTTCTCATAGACTTCTATACAGTCAGATTTCTTTTTACAACCGGAGTCATCCCCTGCTGGCTAATCAAGAGAACGCAAGAGATTATTTCACTTAACATGCGCACCACCTTAAAAATGGAGGCTACATTACACTTGAAGAAAACAAAATCTTCGCAGCTTAAAGGATTTAAAGAACAAAATCCAGTTTTCCTTCCCTTGTAGACACAAGTAGCACGTAGCATAATGGAGCCTGCCTGGACTTGAGTGGAAATCGAAACTTAACTACAGCTTTGAGAGCTCTTTGTTTGCACTTGCTCATCACGTGAATTACGTACATTGCCACTGATTCGCCAAACCTGCTTGCTTGCAATAGTAACGAAATAACGAAGGGGAAATATATCATACTAAAAGTCTACATTTTATTTAGGAAATGTGTTGGAGTAAAAGTGAAAGTTGACAGAAATATAAAAATATAGATACTCTCAAAAAATACTGTGAAAGGACTTTAACAATCTATTGTCACTTTCTTACATGATACCACTGCCAATAAATTTTCTACAGCAGTGGATCAGGATTTGGCAAACCAGCTTTTGTTACAGTAGTAAAGATATTTCTCTATGAGGAGAAAAGGTGTTTTCTATCTCTGTTTTGACATTAAAAAAGAGGAATTATTTTGTTATTTGAATACGTGTGTTGTCAAATACCATAAATAAATAAGATGTGTGTTTTAACTGGTCTCTTCTGTTTATGATTGCTACTGTTGCTACAAGTATGCAGTGACACTGTTTTGATAGTCAAATCTAAATAAAAAGCATTATTCTGTCATTATCACTTCACTCTCTGCTCAAGTACTTCAACATCCTGAGGCCAAATTGCAACAGAAACGTCATTTAACTGCAGTAAAACAGAACTGACATCAGATTTGTTAGCACTTTGAAAGAACTTTAAAAATCCGATGTGTCACTTTCCGTCAATGCCTTCACGAAATGTGCTTACGACGCCTCATAATGCCTCATGAGCAGCACGTCAGGCGAAGTGTCGGCACTTTGTTCTTTTCCTAGACGCGTCACGATAATCAGAAGCGTCAGCTTCCATCAAGCAGAAGAGGACAGGTCCACATTACAGATGCATACATCACTGCTCTCATTTCAATGTAATAACACCTGTCGGGCCTGATGAGGGGGGAGTCGTGATGGCTTAGTCTAAGAGCAACCAACACACACAGTCACACATATGTACAGTATATGCACACACACAGAAATAATCAAATCAACCAAACACATGGCAAGCGATAGGAGCAACTGAATAGCAAACCTACATCACAAACCTACAACAGATTAAACTGCATACCAGTACAGACACACAATAGACAAGGTTTGAGAAAATTAGCGTCCTCCATCTTTGTTATGGGTGTGCAGAAAATGTACGCTTTACTACATCAGGTGGGAACTTACTCTGACGTCATTATGTCCTGTTTACCCCCTGCGACAACAACCCGTTTGTTAGACAGCACTCGGCACAACTAATGCAGTCTAATGCAACAGCTATTCAAATAAATGCAGCCTTCAAGAAACACATATAGTGCCTTGAAATGGAACTCGTGTTTACGAGATGGGGAGCACCAATAAATTAACTTCCATGGGACAACGTCAACAAACACGTCACAAGTCGTGAACTCTGACCTTTCAGAAACTTTCCACTTACGAGGTCGTGAGGTCATGAGGGGAGCGTTCATATTTTTTTTTTCAATCATTCATATATTTATTATTTTTTGGAGGCTTTACAAATGTGTTCTACTCCCAACCTGATACTTTGTCAGTAAACGTGTGTGTAATATTGTGAATTAAACAAAAACACTTGCTTAGGTTCAGGCAACACAACTGCTATAGTTAAGCTTAGGAAACAACATGGTTGGGTCTCCAATATAATTAGTTTAATGCTCATTATACAGCACAGCATAAAACAAACAAGACAGAAGAAATTCTCACAAGCCACCAGCAGCAGTTTCTGCACAGGCCCATTGAAAAATCACACCTCCATCACCACCAACAGGTGGCTGAACCACCAATAAATGCAAAACTGGAGAAAAAATCACAGTCATTCAAAACCCCAGACTGTCTGTGTAGACAGCACACTTTAACACAACAGCTTCAATGAGCAGGCTAAACTGTAGGCCACATAATATGGCCTCTGGGTTATAAGGAGTTAAATATAACGTTACACAGAGAGGCCCAGAAAGCAAAGAGACAGACAGACAGCGTGTATTTTCACTCACGTTATTGTGGCGTGTTTCATGGAGATGAATTATCCAGGTGTCCCGCTGCTTGTTTCCTTAATGGTCATTGTGGTTGTTGACAGAACTCCTTCACTGCTAGATAACGAGCTAATATCACTATTAGCTACACTGTTAGCTTACAGTATAGCTAGTTGTTTGTTATAACTCCACAGGCTTCACAGTTCACTTTCTTTTCTAACGACTCGTCTAGTCGCAGTTTCACTGGGACGCGACGGTGTTCGCGTCTGGCTGTTTTATAATTAACTACTTTTATTTCAAAGGATGCTGACTTCACCGGTCTTCACGCTGGGAGGCTGCAATGTCTCACATCTGACACTGTCCAGGCTGTAAGGTCCCGTAGACATACCGTTTATACAGTACGAGGCCCTGACACGCCAGACAGCGCTCGGCCGCTGGACAGTTTGTCCGTGTTGCCAAATCTCGCGAGAGAAACAAGCGACGAGATTGAGAGAGGAAACCGCTGGATCGCGTCATATCTACCGTACGTATGAATTTATGTTGGATCGCTTGTTTATTTACATTTTTCATGTTATAAATTTAAAATATAACGTTTCATGTCATTTTTTGCATCAATGTTTAACTCGTAACTTTATATTTTTCTTATTATAGTTTCAAAACTTAAAGTTTCACGTCATTTTTCGCATCCATTTTAGCACATAATAATTTTTCCTTGTTACAAACTTAAAGCTAATTGTTTTGTGTCAATTTTGCACCCATTTTTAGCTTGTAACTTTACATTTTTCTTGTTATAAATTTAAAATTGAATGTTTCATGTCATTTTTGCATCCATTTGTAGCTTGTAACTTTACATCTTTCTTGTTATAAACTTAAAATTGAAGGTTTCATAAGATAATAGATAACCATTTTTAACTGGCCACCTGTCAGTTTTCCATTCTTTAACCATGTGTGATATAGTCCTGATTTTATGAATACTGAATATTTTTATTGATCCATATTAAGTACCTATGGGGGGTGTAAAGTTATGTTTAGCTAATAACCATGCTGTCAGTACTTGCCTATGAAAATCTGCTACCTTAGGCCCTCAGTTACTACAGCACAGAGCCGCCATCACAACAGGAAAAAAACATTAGTTTAAGCTGGAACACTTAAATCACTGTTGCATTTCAAAATGCAACATGACCAACAGACGCCCACTGTGAAAACCAAATAAAAAGCCTAGAAGTCTCGTCAACACCACTTATCCAGTGAGTAATACTTGGGTTTGCACTTCCATGTATTTCCAACACTGGAAATTAACTTTAATGTCTCTTTTTTTTCCACAAACAAGGAAATGTGGTGAAATAAGACTCCAGCAAGTTAATGGCAAGTTTAATAATGTGCACACATTTCCAGTGGCAGCGTCTGTCTCTGCCATGTGTTTAAAAAATCATCAAAGTCAAAATCAATGGAACAAACTCCTGCAAACATATAACACATACGCTTCATTATTAAGAGATGCTGTGGTGAGTTAAGGTGAGGTAAATGGAATAAAACACAGTTGGTTTGCTAATGGACTTCGTACTGTGGCGTGTTGGTTCGTATCAGTCAGTCACTTCTTGCTGCTGTCAGGTTTTAAGCTCTTAACCAGGCTGTACACACCAGGAAATAAACCCCCCTCCAGAAACATCAGAAACCAGTAAAATGTGTGCAGTACTCTAGCAGAGAAATACATGCACACTCGTACTTTACACACATAAGCATTCACACACACTCGTATACACAGCAGAAGCAGTAGAACAAGGCATTACCATAAATTCATTAGAGTGGTTGGGCAGTATTTATAAACATGTAGAGATGTTGTTTACAGTGTCTGACTGGATGGATTACACTTCTACACAGACAAGTGAAGGAAACACTCTCAATATACACACTGTTTACTCTTGAGAGAGAGAGAGAGAGAGAGAGAGAGAGAGAGAGAGAAAGGGGTTTGAGTACATCGCTCCACAAGGTCCCTGAGTGGCATGTTTTACAGAGCGAAATAAACATCCAATAAAATAAACACCACTCAGCTGAGCTCTCCTGCCATGTTCTGTGTGGGACAGCACAGAGAGACCTCTGTGTGCATCTGCCAACACTACATGTATGTATGTATGTATGTATGTATGTGTGTATGTATGTCCACAGGTGTGAGAGGAGAGGAGAGGAGAGGAGAGGAGAGGAGAGGAAAGAAGAGAGAGGAAACAAGGAGAGGAGAGAAAAGAAGGAGATGAGAGTACGGGAGAGGAGAAGAGAGGAGGGGAGAGGAGGGGAGAGGAGAGAAGAGAGGAAACAAGGAGAGGAGAGAAAAGGAAACAAGGAGAGGCAAGGACAGGAGAGAAGAGAGGAGAGGAGAGGAGTGGAGAGAAGAGAGAGGAAACAAGGAGAGGAGAGAAAACAAGGAGAGGAGAGGACAGGAGAGTACAGGAGAGGAGGGGAGAGGAGAGAAGAGAGGAAACAATGAGAGGAGAGGAAACAAGGAGAGGAGAGGACAGGAGAGGAGAGAGGAGAGGAGGGGAGTGGAGAGAAGAGAGGAAACAAGGAGAGGAGAGAAAAGGAAACAAGGAGAGGAGAGGACAGGAGAGAAGAGAGGACAGGAGAGGAGGGAAGTGGAGAGAAGAGAGGAAACAAGAAGAGGCGAGAAAACAAGGACAGGAGGGGAGAAGGGTGGAGAAGGGAGGACAGGAGAGGAGGGGAGTGGAGAGAAGAGAGGAAACAAGAAGAGGAGAGAAAACAAGGACAGGAGGGGAGAGGAGTTTTTTGTTGCCACTGAATCTACAGTAGCACAACATATATACATGTGGATATGTAGGATTACTCTGCAACATAAATCAATCAAAAACACTCTCATATCTGCATGACAATGAAGGTGTCACCATTAGCTGAGCTTAGCTTAGTTTAGCATAAAAACTAGGCTTGGCTGAGCACAGTGGACAACCTCTGGGGTCTGAAAAGTGAAGCCAGTGTAGAAGAGCCTTAAACTTACATTCTCTCTAACAGCCAGCAGGAGGCGACTCCTCTGGTTGCAAAGAGAAGTCTGAATAGAAATCTAGGAAAATAATGAGCCTACTTCTCACTTCATTTATTACCTCAGTAAACACTGAAAACATGAGTTTATGGTCTATGGTCACTAGCTTCAAGTCTTCTTCAATATATCATGATGTTCAGTAAGTAAATTATGGTCCATTTAGAGTCAAGTGGACCATGAAGCAGGGTATGTTTCAGGGCGTGGCTACCGTGTGATTGACAGGTCGCTGACACAGTGTTGTCAGTCTTTCCAGTCTTTGTTTTTTGTCTTACAATTTTAACCCTTTCACAGTGTGTTTTCACTTCATGAACTTTAACTGTAACATTTAGGTTGCCGGGCTGCACGGTGGTGTAGTGGTTAGCGCTGTCGCCTACAGCAAGAGGGTCGCAGGTTCGATTCCAGCTTGCGGCTCTTCTGTGTGGAGTTTGCATGTTCTCCCCGTGTAGCGTGGGTTTTCTCCGGGTACTCCGGCTTCCTCCCACCATCAAAGACATGCTGTTTAGGTTAATTGTTCTCTAAATTGCCCGTGGTGTGGATGTGAGCGTGAATGGTTGTCTGTCTATATGTTGTCTGTCTCTATGTGCCCTGCGATGGACTGGCGACCTGTCCAGGGTGTACCCTGCCTTCGCCCTATGCCAGCTGGGATCGGCTCCAGCCCCCGCGACCCCTAACGGGATAAGCGGTTGACGATGGATGGATGGATTTAGGTTGCCTAAAAATGTGGTATTCAGCATTCGTTTGTACTTAGCTCCACCCTCTTGTGTCAGTTCTATTTGCAACAGCTAACCACAAACCAATGAGTGACACCACAGTGACTGCATCCACTTATTTTACAGTCTATGGCCAATGGAGACTCCGCTGGTTGCCTCGCAACAATGCCACAAGAAGTTACTCTTCCCAGCCAAGACATGAGACCACAGTGTACTGTTTGTACACTTTTGTATGGATTAAACAAGATATAAAAGATTATTTTTTGATAATTTAGATAAGATAATTACAGGTAGCAGTAGACAGATTTTGTAATCTTTGGACAGAGTTCAAAGCTGTTCCCCCTGCTTCCAGTCTGTTTACTGCACAGACATTATTCACAGATTTATATATATATATATATATATATATATATATATATATATAACTATGTATTTTTACAACTTGTCCATGTTGGCTGATTAATCCATTCAAGGCTACATAAATAATATGCAGCTTCTTCTATGGTTGATATTTCCCATGTTTTGCCAAACAATACTACAAAACAACGTTTTATTTGGCGGTTCTGGCCTTGACACAGGGTGGAATAAACCATATGAGTGCAAAGGGAGGCAGAAATGAGCTGCAGAGAAAGTGATAAGGGTGTTGATGGAGCAAAAAAGACAAAGGGATTTGGAGAAGAGAGGATGAATTTATTGCTCTGTGGAGGAGAGTATATAGAGGAGGAGGAAGAAGGGGGGAGGGATGGAGGAGAGGGAAATCAGACAGGTTGGACTATGAGAGCACACACAGACGCACTCTGTTTAATGTCTCGCTGACATTTCTGCTCTCCATCTCCTCCCCACCGACCCTCTCTCGCTGGAGACAAACGGGTAGAGAGGAAAAGCCAAAGGGAGAGAGAGAGAGCGGAGAGAGAGAGCACAGACGAGAGTCGGGGAGGAGACGCAACGCTCTGCCTGTACTTCACTCAAGGTCACAAGCCCCAGACAAAGTCAAAGGTCAGGGTTCATGGGAGGGCCAGCCAATCGGGGAGTGAGCAAATCTGGGAGGGATCTAGTTTCACCGCCAAGGAGTCTCCCCGACGGTCCTGCTCCTTGCTCTGCCCGTCTTTGTGCTTCCGCGTCCTCCTCGTTGACCATCTTTTTTGTCTTTTCAATAATGCCGTGTCACATTCTCTTTTTCAGTTTCCATGCATACAGCTCATTCATCCTTGTATATGTCTTGCCCTTGTTATGAAGCTGTGGATGCGTCACAATGTGAGAAAACTGAGCAGCGCTCTTAGAGTTTCTGCAGGGCAGTTTAGAGGCTACCTAATAGTTCACTCCCTGAGTCCTTGAGTAAATTCCTTCTGGATTCCGTCACTCCATTAACCCGTGCAGTCAGGGCTGTGTGTGTGTGTGTGTGTGTGTGTGTGTGTGTGTGTGTGTGTGTGCATCACTGAGGCTTTCGTTCACTGTCACTGCTCGGTGTCTGGTGCTCATTTCATTGCTCTAAACCAAACCATCTGTGTGTTCAATGGCTGGAATGTTCTCCATGCACACGCTGCTATACGTCCACACCTCCCATCCATTGACCCGGCCCTAAATGGTGGTGTCCATATCAACAGATGAAAGATGTTAGCTACCAGCTTTCCTTGCTGACCCTCATATTTATACATTTGCTCAGTCAGCTACTTAGCTCGCAGTGCAGTAGGTATACTAGCTGGTGTTCAGCTGGGTCGGCAATGAGACAGCAACGGATAAAAATCATCACCTCTGCCCTTTATCGCCCCTTTACTGGTGATAAAGCATTTCTCCCCGCTTACTGTTTAGACAGTCCCAGAGCGGTGTGACCGGGCCAGTTGGCTGGAGCTACAGGGACAACAGGCAGCAGTGTGTAGACTCCTGGCCAGGCCTGAGAACACTTCACTAACCTGATCAGCACCAAGACAAATAGAGGGGTGATTGCTTCCCCGTGGCCCATCTGGCTTCTCTTAAAGCGGCGGGAGGGGAGAAACAGGGGTGGGCGTGTGTGTGTGTGTGTGTGCTTTTAAAGGCTGCCACTTTACATAGGGTAGTTCAAACACACCGCTGACTCGCCGACCAATTACAGCCAATCGGTGCTGTCGGCCCGGCTGCTTTCGCCCGTCAATAAAAACATTTTGGTTGGGACTCGCTCAGGCCTCTCTGGACCGCAGCCCGGCCCAAACAAACGGCGCACTCGGAGTTTTGACATTCCAAAACGGAAGCGGCAGAATTCCAGCGCCGGGGAATAAAGATCGCTGTAATTTAACAGCGGAAACCAGAGGGGCGAGTTTAGTCCTGTGGAAGGTGAAGAGGGAAACCAAGTAGGTGCGAGTGGGTGTGTATGGTCACAGGTGGGAATGGTTTCCATACAGTAGGTGTTCGGCTCCCTTATGTCCTCTGAGTTATTTTAAGTGCTGGGCTGCAGAGTGATAACTTAAAGCTGAGCCACTCAGGACCACCTCAGCTCTAGTGGGACAGACTGAAACTGAACTGATGAACCAAAATGCTTCAACGTCAAGGCCAACTTTGGGTCAAAGTTGGAGCTGCTCCACGACTGACTGCTGCCCATACCCCCACCTGCTGGCCACCACCAGAACAACATCCAAATAAACATTAATCTCCCAGACAGTTCAAGAGCATTCACTAAAACACGTTTACTTTAATAACTGTCTCTTTTGAACATACATCTGCCGCTCGCTTTCTCTACCTGCTCACTGTCTCCTTCTTTCTATTTCTCCTTGTTTAAGCTAATAGTAAAATGAGATGCTGCGGGCTGGGAGCCGTCCAAACAGCAGGACAGTAATGACTGTTTGTTGTCACCACGGATACACACTTTCATTGCCAACACACACTGGAGCATCTGGCTCCTGTTAACTGTATCCAAGCATCTTGCAAACTTATGATAAATGTATGTGTGGTGTGTGTGGTGTGTGTGGTGTGTGTGGTGTGTGTGTGTGTGTGTGTGTGTGTGTGTAGTGTACACATTTGCCTACAAATCAAAGAGATTGCTGGCTGACAACTCTCAAACCTAAGAGTCTTCCGCCTCCTTCAGACACACACATACAAACCCAGAGTTAAAGATGGAAATGAATGGACACATATCCTATAGGAGAGAGACCTTCACGCTCTTACCACCTACAAATTACAACACAGCACTTAAAGAGTTAAGATGGTGTTCTTTCATTTCAGTGTGTGTGTGTGTGTGTGTGTGTGTGTGTGTGTGTGTGTGTGTGTGTGTGTGTGAGTTTGCGTATGCACACGCGTGTGTATAGGCTGAGGAATGCCCTTCCCAGTTAGGGAGCAGGGGCCCAGGCTAGGGGCTTTAGAGAGGGGCCCAGTGTGTGTGTGTGTGTGTGTGTGTGTGTGTGTGTGTGTGTGTGTGTGTGTGTGTGTGTGTGTGTGTGTGTGTGTGTGTGTGTGTGTGTGTGTGAGCCAGTGAGAGCTTAGCAAGGGGCCCTGTGTTTTGTTCTGTTCCACATCAATGGGACGTCAAGCCGGGTTTGGGCCTGACAGCACCCGGATTAAAGGTTTTCTACCAGACTCTCTCTACCCCTCCCCCAACACACACACACACACACACACACACACACACACACACACACACACACACACACACTCACAAACACACAAACACACACACACAATGGGCTGAAAGAACACAGTCTTAACTCTTGGAGTACTAAATTGTAATTTGCAGGTGGCTACAGGCAGTAGGACAGGCCCTCCCAATAATGAGAAACGGGGTTAAGAAAAGCATGTGTCTGCGAGTGCTCGCGCACATGGGCACAACTTAAATCTTACGAGACATCGCTCCACTAATAAAAAACACAGCAGCGTTTTGTTTAAACTGTTGTTATTAATCTCCCAGCTGACTTTTTTCCCTGCTCCAGAAGCTGCTCATTCATACATAATTTGATTTAGAATGCACAAAGAATACATCTGTAGTTGAATAAGTCTCATTAATAAAACAAAGACCCGAGAATTAAATCAGATAAACAGGAACGAAAAGAGAAACAAGCAACAGCATGTGTGCAAGTATTTTTTTTTTTCAGTTGATGATGACAGGTGAGGCCTTCACAGAACATATCAGTTAAAAGAGATAGAAAATGTGCAGAGGGTGGATATAAGGCAAGCGCACAGTGTAGAAATACAGAGGAAATATCTAAGGATGATGCATGCGAGAAATATATAAAGCACATAAAAGTCGGGCGAACACAAGGACATTTTACACAACCAGCACCATGACGAGAAAAGCTGAGAGGCCAAACACTTTAAACCCAGTGTGTGTGCACGCTTTTGTGTGCCAGTAACTGTCGTCAGTGACTTGACATTGTTCACATTCATATAAGATGTACAAGACACAATCTGTAAATACGCACACACACACACTCGCAAGTTACAACGCACTCAAATCTCACACACGCGTGCCCGAATATGCAGTTTTACAACTTCAGTCTCTTCGGTGTCTGAGCTGAGGTCATAGATCCAATAGCAGTGATGATGCTTCAGCTCTCTGTTGTCATGAAGTATGAAACATCTCCATCAAAGCTCAGCCCATAATATCAGTTCTATCAAAATGTTGCAGTTGGTATGCATTTAAAAATTAGACATGACACACTGACACTGACCTGGCTCACAGTCCCACAGTTTGTCGGATTTTAAGGACGGATATTAAAAAGTGCAGAGGTCTTTTCCAACTGCCTAATTCTCGCTGCACTGGGGAAGATAAAAGCCAGTGAGCTAAACTCACAGTTTTCATGGTTACCAGCAAAATTCAAGTTAAACCAGAGGTTAAAACGCAGCAGACTTTCTCTTTCATTATGTTAACAGGTGTTTAAATTTTGTATGGACCTGCCAAGTTCCACCTCTTGATACAACTTCTGTGAACATTTGTCAGTGTAAAACGTGCTGCATTGATACAGTCGGTGCGTGTTTGCTTCAGACAAAGATGGCACTTGAAGCAACTTTGTAAGCTCTGCTGGGGGGGAGTGAGATGGAGGCGAGAAAAAAGGAGAAGCCTCGGTACTCAGACTAAAAAGCTGCAGCTTTCGCTTTTTTTTTTTTTTTTTTTCCCAGGTGGCTTTGCAAGATCCAGCGGTTCATGCCTCAACCGGACACTCAGCTGACAATAAACACGTTTGATGCCGGCTGCTGTCGGGGCTATAAAGTTCCCACTAAACCCCCCCATGGTCTGGGCGTTGGGGAACACATCCATGCCGACTGCCTCGGATCCCCCATGACTTAATTAGTGCTCTCTGATTCCCCGCATTAGTTTACTGTATGGGAACAACTTTTATCCTTAACTGTAATCAGCTTGCCCAGAAGAATAGAGCACAATAAGAAGCCTGTTTGAAGTTTTCTTTGTGTTATCTCGAGCACTTCAACAGAAGCCCAGTGCAGCCTCAGAGTACAACGCCGGGCCAGTAGGCAGCCCAGCTGTTGAAAACCTGCACTGTTGGCACCTGCAGTTCTGTCTCCCCAGACTATGCATGGTAAAGCAATTGTTTTCATTATCCTTTAATTATAAACCTCATGTTCTCAAGCTCATGGGCTCATTAGCTCCTACAGGATATGTTGTTTTTTGCAGCTAAGTGATCACATTACATATTCGATTGATTTAGTAGAATTATTTAAGAATTCAAGCAGCCTGTCTCATGAAAGTTTCCTCTCCTGATTAAAGGGATTATTCCCAAAGTGAATAAATTCAGCCATTTATTACCATTTGCCCTCCTCACCCACTGAAAAAAGGTTTTTGTGATGAATTCTTGAGGTGTCATTAATATGCATAATCAGGCAAAGCTGGACATTAGCCTAGCCTTTTAGGTCTATTATCAGGAGATGACCATGACAGACTGCTCAGCTTTTATGAACCTCCTTATATTTCTTATAAAATATTCTGTTCCCTCTGATGATCAAGGTGACCGCTAATTTGATGGCAATCCTCTTCGTCTGTCCTGGTAGCAAGTGTAATAATGACAATCTACTCAGAGTATTTAAATGCAAAATTATTTATGGGAAAAGGAGCTGAATCTTTTTTTTTTAAATGACCAGCCTTTCTATAAAATAAGCTGGAATAGGATGGGTTTTTGTGCTTAGTGAAATAAAAAATGCACAGACAATACAATCTGTCTTTATTAGTATCCAGATTCTGTTGATTTCAATTTTACAAATAAGGAAAAATGTGTACTTTGGGGCTTTCTGTCATTCCAGGAATAAAAGCAGTGACATAGCAAATATAGTGAGACATTTCTAACAGAGTAAATTAGATGTCTTTATTCTGATATGTTTCTTTGAGGCGTTGTGGCAGATCGTTTAACGTTATAGTCGCCATAAATGGTACAACTGCGCCATCTAGTGTCGGGAAGGCTGAGCAACTTCAGCTGTGCAACGTCCCTGAACTCTAAGACAGTTCAAGTAAACGCAATTAGCAGCTTTCTTCAAGGCAAACCAGCGGTTTTCATCTGTTTACGGATAACCAGCCGCTCATTAATTTGTTTGGAGACATTTCCGAATGTTGTTTAATGAGCATTAAATGTAAAAATCTATTGTCCAAACGTAAGCAAAGAGTTTATTAAATACATTTATATATCTATTACAGTAACACCAGACAACAACTAAATTAAATCTGGGTTATTAATATTAGGTTATTATCTCTTTGGTTGGATACATAGAAAAAATGTTTCTCAACACTGCAGCAAAACAGGCAAATCTGAATGTGATTTTAAGTATAATGTTTTATTATGTGTTTTTATTTCTTAAAAGCCAAACCAGGGACGAGGTCCGCAAATCAGCTGTAGTTAGAAATCCTACATAAGTTGCATCAGTTGTACTTTATTTAAATGTAACAATGCCTTCATGTGTTGTCCCTGTCAAATTACTAACTAACTAATAAAATAAATAAATGAATGAATGAATGAATGAATGAATGAATGAATGAATGAATAAATAAATAAATAAATAAATAAATGATAACAAACAAATAATGAATAAATGAGTGACAAATAAATAAATAAACAAGAAACAAATAAATGAATAAATACATAAATGGATATTTTTTAATTATGATCAACTGGAAAACCCACAAAATGGTTATTTTTCATCAATGAGTCAAGTATGTATGTAAATAAATACAGTGCTGTGGAAAGATGAATGAAAAAATATAAGAAATCAGGAGGGGGGAAATACGTTTTCACAGCACTGTATGTGCTTTAAGTGGTCCAAAGACTGGACTGTCAGTGAGGCAGCTCTGACATATTTTTAGATAAGATAAGATAAGATATTCCTTTATTAGTCCCACAGTGGAAAAATTCACAGATTCAGGCCTGTGTGTATATTTCAAACTTATATTTGGTAGACGTTGGGTTTTAGCCTCTGCTGACATGTCTAAAATGATTATGAAATTTCTTTTACAGAACCATGTAGTTGCTTTTAACAAATATCATTTAGCCTCTGATTCTTATATGTTTTGTGTCTGTTGATGTGTTTTGGTTTTTCATTGTGATGTTATTTGTCGTTGTTTATACTCGTATATGAAACTTATTACTTTCCCGTCTTGACCATGCAGGACTACCTGGCAGCAGAGATATTTTACTTCAGTGGGACCTTTCTGGTTAAATAAAGGATATTTTTATCTTTAAATATTACATTGCCTGTTGCTATTTGTATCATAACCACTTAATCACACATTAATTTCACAAGTTTATTTTCCAATCAACAAAAAAACAGCAACCACATTTTTGTTATATGTTATATCTTGTTATGTTTTTGTTCATTTCATTATTCACTTCCTCCCCTCCCCATTTATTTCAATATTCATTTAATTCTTGCTCTGAACTTTACCAATAAAAGAGGGACACTATTGTTTTCTGTAGTTTACATGTATTATTTATCAAAATGTATATTCCTACATTTTGGGGCGGCTGGAGCGGCAGTAGCTCAGTCTGTAAGGAGTTGGCTTGGGAACCGGAGGGTCACCGGTTCAAGTCCCGACATGGACCAAAAACTGAGTGTGAACTGGTTGCTGGAGAGGTGCCAGTTTACCTCTTGGGCACTGCCGAGGTGCCCCTGAGCAAGGCACCAAACCCCCAACTGCTCGGGGCGCTTGTCAGGAGCAGCCCCCTCACTCTGACACCTCTCCATTAATGCATGTATGTGTGTTTCAGGTCTGCATGTACCATGTCTGAGTTTAACAGAGTGTAAATTGAATTTCCCCATTGTGGGACTAATAAAGGTAGATCTTCTTCTTCTTCTTCTTCTTCTTCTTTTAATCATGAATAAGTCCTTTCTCCCCTCCTGACCATCTTTTTTTCTATCACATATCTTTGTTGATTTTGAACATAATACGTAGTTTCTCTAAATGGGTTGGTTACATCTATCAAGTCTCCCTCATGACATCTTCCTCCCATTCATCCATATTCATAACACCATGAACCCTGAGCCCTAAAAACAAAAATAAGTTTGCAAAATGATGATAATACACAAATACTTTAAATTACTTGTGTACATAATATACCTATTCACACATGCAGAAAGACATAGATACCTGCCTGTTTGTCCAAAAGAAAGAAAGAAAGAAAGAAAAGGGGTATAGTCTTATTAGCACATGTCAAATTCAAGACGTTACGTCTTTATTCAAAAAATGTAAGGTATAAATCCAATATTTTCTAAAAGATATGACTTTTTTTGTTGTTGTTTTTTGTGTATGTTAGCTTTTTAGTCGCTATGCAAGAGGAAAGGCTCAAGGGTTCAACGACGGACCTCTTGACCATCATGAGCAGCATCACTGAGATGTTTGGGCTTTTGTAACCTTGACAACATGAATTTCCACCTCAACCACTGTGCCTTGAATTACAGGAAAATCAACGGCTGCCATAATTTAGTTCCTATTATTTAATCCTAATTACATCAGAGCATCATCTTCGTTTCCTTACAGATCACTGGAGTGGTTGACGGGAACCTACAAAAGCTGAATATGAGGCGTTCAAAACCAGCTGTGTTCACAGGAGAGGAGATTAAAGATTACCAGTGTGGATGTAATGTAATATGAAAGGAGACCAGCCTTTTCTCAGTATATGGAAAATAGATTATGTATTAATGGTGTCGTTGCAGCTGCTATCCAGCAGAGTGCGCCAGAGTTTTCTCTTTGAGATTTTCCCCCAAAGCAGCAGAACTTTTCTCCTTAATGTGAGTTAGTGATCAACTACAGTAGTTAATCCAGTTACTGTAGTTAAACTCACTGCACTACAGGATTCACTTATTTCAGGCAGACTCTCAGGACTGTGTGTGTCCATTTTATGTTTGACTGATATCTTCCTCACTCTCCTGTTAGTTTAGTTTCACCTTTATTTACCTTTAATGATGTTTCTGCAACTACGGTCACTTTGGACTCCCCCACATATTACTGATAAAAAAAATCAACCTCTATAACTGTTCATTCTAACCATAAGAGTATGCAATACATTTAAACGGGTACACTAAATTACATATAGTCATCTAGATTTTAATCTGGTTATTTTTTTTATGATTCCCATCATTTGTTCTTATACTAACTGTTGTTACTGCAACATTAAAATGACATTCATTTTATACATTTTGCTTTTTCAGTTTCTACAATATTTTCAAGACATTCAAGTTCATTTCCATCAAGGTTTTAAAAACAACATATTTCCTGAGTTTCTCTACACTGAAAGATTCAGACAGTAACCACAGATGTCACTCTTCATATCAAAAATATAAATAAATAAATAAAAATAAAATATGCTGGTTTGGTTTGTTTTTTGCTGGGACTGAAACGTGCCCATATAGTTGCAGAAACATCCTTAAATACTTAACATTTTACATAAATAAATAAATAATCAAACTGTTGCACCTCTGTGTATAAAGTATATATAAATATACTGTATATATACTGCATATGTGTATATACACACAGAACAAGGAACAGTGTGCATATAAATATAATATAAATATATATGTACTGCTTTACAAGCTGTTCACAACTCTTCTGTATATATATATATATATATATATATATATATATATATATATATATATATATATATATATATATATATATATATATATATATATATATATATATATATATATATATATATATATACCCTTTAACCCTCCTCCTGTGTTAGCTTTCTGTTACCATCCCCGGTGTTAACGGGTCGGTTTCGACCCGTGTCTTAAATCAGCTTTAAAATACACTAAAACCAATAACCTATAATCCAATTTTTTTTTGTCATTTCTTGGTTACCTTGTTATCTTATCCATAAAAATGTTAGGTTTATAATTTTTGGTGTGGGTCTCTGGGCCTTTTTATTATCAGTATACCTCTTGAATTTCAATTGAAAAAATGAAAAATTAACCTCAAGAGAATCATATAAATAAATAAAAGGTTGTTGTGTTACCTGAATATTACTGAGGGGTATAGAACACATCTCTGAAATGAATTTACTTGATTTATTTTTCCATTTTAATATAATAACTATAGTTACTATTTAATATGGTAGTTATGAGTAAGTTTTGACCCATACTTCCCTGGTCTTACTGGGTAAACCAGTTTGGACTAGGGGGCATTTTCCCTGGAAAGGGACAAGATGTTCATTCACTGTCACCTCTGGACCTGGGCTGAACATCAGCAGGAGGACCTTCACCCATCTCTCCCAGACATCCCTGATGGGAGCAGGCTTGTCAGATCTTGCTCTGGTCTCTCTGTTGTCAAATCTGAGGACTCTTGATATCATTTGAAAGGTCTGAAGTGACATTGTTGCTCGAAAAACATTTCTACCTGTCGATGCGTCCCAGAGACTATCAGTGGCCTCATGGCAGGATCTGTACACTCCAGCAAGAAGAACACCAATGAAAGCATCAAGGTATTCCTCATCAATGTCTTTCCAGTTGTCTCCATGGACTTTTTCCCTCCAGGTTTTTCATGTCATTTTGAGATGGCATAAATAGCTCAAAACATGTTTTTTATGCCAATGACTGTAGTCACATTAAACCAGGGGTCACACCAGGGGTCATTTTGATGACATTTTCAGCAGCTGTCCTGCCATGTGTATGTTGAGCTACTAAACTCCAAAAGATCCTACCATTTTTTGATGTGACTCCTTCAGCAGCAGGAGCAGCCTCAGCACCAGTGACCTCCTCATCAGATTCAGATGTGTCTGTGTCTTCTGGCTCGTACTCCACATTGTCCTCTTCTTCAGAAACTCGCTCCTCTGCATCGCTATGCTGATTTGTGTCTTCTCCCTCATTTTCTCCAAAAATGTGATCTAGAACTTGGCTCACCGTAAATCCTCTTTTCATTTTTGCATGCTGCAAAAAGATGTGCCCTCTGCATGTCAAATGAGTGAGGTGACCGAACCTTTCTGGACATGCCTGTCTTTGTTTGTTTTGTTTTTTTACAGCTATACTGGACAAATGAACATCCCCTGAAGCTCATATGAATGGGAGAGGAGGTGGCTGTCACTGTGTTGGCTGCCAGTGCACTTATGATTTCAATTTTGACTCTAATTATTGCTTTATAATCTTATTTCTATGACTGGGTCGACCCTGACACCACAAAGGATATAATTTCAACCAGAGCATTTTATAATGTAGTGAAAAAAAAAAATTGTGTTTAATTTTGTTGAAATCAAGGTTCCTGACAAAGTCAGAAAGCCTTGATGCAATAAACAAATTTTAAGTGACTCTTTTATGCATTTAAAAACAAAAACAGGTCGGTGCCGACCCTAACACAAGAGGAAGGATATATATAGTTTTAGTACTTCTCATTATTATATACTACATTCCTGTTGACACTTCTGTGTACATACATTACTTTTTATCATTCTACATCCTGTTTACATTCAGTTTTCCCATCTGAAATAGTGTCCTCCACAAAATTACTATTACAATCTTACATTTACTTGTGCTTTATTTAAGCCCTGCACAAGTGCAGTTAAGATGTATTTCCCCTTTTATATATATTGCACATATTTATGAGCTTTTCCTTTCTGACTGCTTAGCTGACAAATAAAAAGCCTTGGACCTGTAAGGGCAGGTCATATTATACCTTTAGCAAGCAAATGGAGGAGTCTTGTAAACTAATTTAATTTCAGCATCCATCCAACTTCAATGTGAGGAGAGCTCTAATCAGCCATTACTAGTGCAGAGTCTTTATACTTATACTTACTTACTAACTGAAACTGCTTTTAGAGAAATCTTTAAAGCCTGTTTCTACTTGTGACTTTGATTTGGCTTAAACAGATCCATTTGACACTGATTTGTTCATGTTATTGTAATTCAGCATCCGAGCAGCAAAGGATTTACAGTATTATTTGCAAAGATCAGACAAATCTGGTTATTTATTAATGTGGAATGATTTCAAATTCTGTTTATTAAATTCCATACTTTAGGCTTTTCTTTCATGAAGCAGTACACCCTCTTTGTTTCACTGATTCCTGAGGTATTTGAGAGGTAGAGGCTTTTTTTACAAGCCATGATGCCACAGCAGGAAAAGCACAGGTGTAATGAATAATATAATTTCCACGCTGACTCACAAGGGCATTTAACAGGAACAGCATCATCATTACAGTTATTATTAGTTGCACCTGTACTTACTGACGAGTCACGACGCTGCCAGGAAAAAGGTTCGTCTCCATGTTTGCTTATAATTCTGCCATTTAAAAACATAATGCTGAGTAGAGCCAACTGTTGCCAACTAGAGGACATCTTATTCTTACTCACCTGGCAACTGTTTATAGAAAACAGATGCTCACCTGCCTCCTTGTAGCTGCCATACATCCCGCACACACCTGTCCACCATTTACACACAGCTCTCTCAAACAGCTGCCATATTAGCTCCATACCCGTCTGCCTGGTTTCTGCTCTGCTCAAAGCCAGTCTGTGTGACACTACTGGCACTAAGTCTGTTACCTTTATCGTGGAAAATGCAGCAGAATCCAGCCTTTAAAAAAAAAATTCAAAAACAAGTTGTTGTCGTGGATCACGCTACGATAAACGCACCCGATCTAACTGTTATCAGGCTACTGAATTGGTGTTATCAACACACATCTTCACGCTCTGAACACAAACAAAAAGGCCTCTTTAGGTTTAGGCAACAAAACTTTTTAGGGGACCCCTTTGCTATCACTGAGTAAACTAACAACCCAAGACTAAGTGAATATGTAGATATTTCACATTGTATTAAATGCATAAAAATAAGAGTACAGAGCAACCGATAAACTGTACAATGAACCCAAATAGTGGACTCAATAACTGCAGGAAAAACGTGTAAAATGAGCAATTTGGATGAATTTTGAGCTATAATACATCAGAGATGAGTTTTCTTGTTATTTTTATGGACTTTTAATACAGTTCTCTGTATTATTTATTTTATTTTTCAGTTTTTAACAATCATTCATACTTAATAAGCTTCTTTTTTTTGACAAATTCAAGTGTTTTCTTTCCGTTGATGCTTGGCCATTGGTCTAAAAGCTCTTGTAATGGTTGTTTTTACTGGGTGTTTCTCTAATGCAGGATGAGGCCGTTCAGTTTAGAACGCATGTTCAGGTTTTCACTGGGCCCTTATCCTGATTACATCGTATTTAATAATAATTCACACTTTCATTTAGTTTCCTTCACAGAAATGAGTAGGATGCTAAGATAGAGGCCAACTGTATATATTTTTTCAAATGTTGTCTTACACCCTTTAAAATCAAGAAGTTCCTGCGACCCCTCGTGAGGCTTCAGTGACCCCTAGTGAAGGTCGGATTGGGAACAAGTGAATTGGGTGATTTTACCTTCAAAACCAGTTGTCTTCTGATTCCATCTTGATCACCCGTTTTACTGTCAAGCTTTCCACCCTGAAGATGAGCTGATTGAAGTTTTGAACATGTTACTGTGTTGTGCACTTATTGCACATTATTCATCATCATGTCACATAATTTGCTGACCACAGCAAGATACAAGATCATGCTTCCCTGTGCTGTTTATTTGTGTATCCAGGGTTGGTGTGACAGGACTTGATCTGTCAGACTTGTATTAGCATGTTGTTCCATAAGCCTCTGCCTGATTAACCAGCTTTGCTCTCACTGAGGCAGCATATTGGCTTTAATTTTTCCTTGTTGTTTACGGAAGGCAACTATGCACTGAGTGCTATGCATACATTGTTATACTCAGCTACACCCTGCTACACATTCAGTCAGTGTCTTTTATTCTGGGAGTGTTTCTCCTCTGAGTTCCTGCAGGAGTCTGGTTCCCTTTTTCTAGGCGTAACCCATGTTGAAGCAGTGTGACTTTAGGTGAAAGATCCAAACCACAGTTGTTCCTGATGCTGACCTTTGGATCTCTGTCGGGGAAGTCTGTGAGGAAGTTACTGAGTTGCACAGAAGACCACAGGCTGATGCAGCGCATGAGGTGGTGTAAGATAAAACACAAACACAGAGCTCATGTTGTGTGGGCGTGATTTGTAGTTTGGGCGGATGCTACAATTACATGTGAAAACAGGGCGAGCCACAGCTATTTGTTTTATGATTTTTCTTTCTTGCCATCTCTACCTAAATTGGCCCCGTACATGTCCTGACAGAAGCAGAGGATTCTTGAGTAGGAAGTATGCAAAAACAGATTAGCAAACTTCAGTCAGATCCTTCCAAAAAAGGATAGTTTTCTTGGGTCACGTGTGGAGGCTCACAACCTCACAGTGCACAGAGCTGCAGATCAGGAAACAAATGACAGAAAAGTCACAGATTGCAGTGCATCCACAAAAAAACTTGCCTTTACATTATGAACCTGTTCCCCTCTAAAACAGAAGCATATTCCCTGAGCTGTGTATGAGTGCAAGAGGGCTCATAACAATTCAGCTAAATGTCAGTCTCCTCTGAGGTAAAGTTATAGCTTAATATTAGAAATCTGCATAGTGCATGAATGAAAAGATTTGATTTTAATGATCCGACAGAATTAATAAACAAGGCAACGGTGTAAATCAGGGATAGCTGTAGGTCGCCCAGTTTTAGCCAAAGGAACTGCTTCGACAATGACACATGGATGCAGCCTGATTGCTGGATGGTGCAGATTGTAACATCCAGACAACCGCCTACGTTTGGTTGGTGAACTCAAAATAATACGGGCCCAAAACATAATTACCTGGAGGATTATCCAGTTTCTTGGCTGCAAATGTTACTCAACTCTTCATGTGGTGCATTGACACTCATGAATACTGTATTTTATTATTTTATTTTAAGCACCATAATCAATAAATTAATAAATCAATCTTTATTTGTTTCCCCCCTTTCACACAGGTTCAAAGTGCTTCACAGATGACTGACAAGATGATAGAACAAGACTGAACTGTGAAACAACAGAAAAGACAAAAACAATTCAACAATTTAACAATGAGATCATTTGAGACCAATGCACGTCAGAAAATAAAATGATAAAAATGTCATAAAATTAAAAGCTATAACAGTAATAGTAGTAAAACAGTGTGAAGTACAAAGTAGATTTATCAAATAAAATATATATAATATAATTATACAAATAAAATAAGTGATGAACAAAATAATAAATATAATAAAATTATACAGATTAAATAAATAAAATATGCTATTAATAAAAACAATAGAATATAATGAATTATACAAATTAAATACAATAAAACTGGTGTCTAAAAATAACAGTAAAATATAATGAATTATACAAATTAAATACAATAAAATGTGTTTAAAACATAACAATGAAATATAATGAAATTTTACAAATTAAATACAATAAAATAAGCTATTAATAAAATAAGAATAAAATATAATGAAATTATACAAATTAAATACAATAAAATAGGTGGTTAAAAAATAACAGTAAAATATAGTAAAATTCTACAAATTAAATACAATAAAATAAGCTATTAATAAAATAACAACAAATTATAATAAAATTCTACAAATTAAATACATAAAATAAGCTATGAATAAAATATCAATCAAATATAATGAAAGTATACAAATTAAACACAATAAAATAAGCTGTGAATACAATAACAATAAAATATAATAAGATTTTACAACTTAAATACCATAAAATAAGGTAATAAAATATCAACTATTTTTAATCAAAGGCCTGGCTGAATAGGTAGGTTTTAGTTTATGTTTGAGACTTGTGGAGTTTTTTTAATTCAGTCTACGGACAGACGGTGACATATGTGAATCCTCTGAGACAAACTAGTAATTTGCGGCTATAAATAAAACTGAATTGACTGTTTAATAAATTCATTGTCTGTCTTGGCAGTCATCTGTACACAGTAAATTAGAGAGAACTCCAGTTATGTGTTGACGACGGATGGGACAAACCAAGTACAACTTCATAACAGCAACGTTTTGGATGTTTTCTCTCACACAATTGTGTGAAGAGTAACTGAAGTAAGATTATGTTTGTATGTATGTATGTTGAATATGTTTTATGAAAACTTGAGTGTGGGTCATGTAATACCATTTTTTGGCCAGAACTTTTCTGTGGAGCTGCAATCTCAACTTGTCACACACTGCTGTTTTGTCACACCCCTTGGCGTCACTTTAGGTTTAAGCAACAAAACCACTATAGTTAGGTTTAGCAAAAAAAAACTGCATGGTTGGGCTTAAAACTTCTGTTTTGTGAAGTGAAATGAAACTGAACGATGTGAACACAGGACACAAGAGAACATGAAAGTGAAACTGGATGAAACTGTTCATTCTATAAACTATTTCACCACAGCACTTTCTCTGCTGCAGTTTGTGTCCTGCTTACTTTTTTGCTGTGGATATGTTTACATTGTACCTAATGGAAAACCTGGTATGTCTCATACTGGTGCTGAAGAGAGCCTTGTGTGGTATCACATGGCAACGTCTGTGAAAAAGCGTCAGTATTTGACGCCCTGGGAATGAGAACAGGCTGGATGCCTGGATAAACAGCTGGTTCGATGATAGAGGCTAACGTGGATCTAAATTAGAAAAAAGAAGTAAAAAAAAAAAAAAAAAAAAGACAACAGAACTTCAGGGCATTTAAGATATTTGAAAAAAAAAAAAGTTTATTAATTTAACAAGCATACAAAACAACA
This sequence comes from Pterois miles, assembly GCA_947000775.1. Classification (NCBI taxonomy): domain Eukaryota; kingdom Metazoa; phylum Chordata; class Actinopteri; order Perciformes; family Scorpaenidae; genus Pterois; species Pterois miles. Next base: position 3,535,652 of record CAMQGK010000466.1, read on the forward strand.
AATCATTTTTTTTTTTTTCAAACTACCAACGCAGTTTCAGTGCAATTCCAAAATATACATTTTTCAGCAGGGCATGTTAATCAAAGTTATTCACGTCAGAAACAGCCATTTAAATATGTTTTGTTTTTTGATTATCATGACAGTTGTCCTAGCCAGAGGAAGCTCGCAAGTGATACCTACTTGAGGTAAAACTGTACACATCTGTGACGTACAAAACAAAGCACTACATCACAAATGAAATATTAAATACCTGAACAAAAACAGAAGTACTGTAGCACATTACAAACCAATGCATTTGTAAACAAAGCTTGTAAACAAAAAAAGGAAGTATGTGGTTATAGATATTTGGTTTGTGGATTTAATAAATACAGAGCTGATGAAACTGTATCAGTTTACCACATAAACAGTATTTGGTGTGCAAGTGTAGCAGACTGTCAGTTATAACTTTAAGGTGAAAATCTGGACAGTTTTCCTCCTTTATGTGTATTTTTATTCCACAACAAAAGGCTATAGCATAGATAAACACAGAGGCCAGTTAAAAAGACCTACTTCCTTTATCCTTTTCCTTCAGGTCAGAAGTGACATTCTCTGTTTGCCGACAACACAGGCAAATCTCATTCACTCACAGAGGGCCTGTTACTTTAAGACAGGATCATAGTATCAGCAGGGCACAGAAGTGAAACAATAACAAGAGCAAAAGGATGGCACCACCAAAAAAGGACTGACTTGAGTTAAGTCCCTCGTGACAGGAGGATGTTGAAGCTTGTGTCAACAGACTGAGGAGACGGCCTGGTCAGTCGGTGATGACAAACTAACACACGGCATCAGCCTAGCTTAACAAAGGCTCATTGTCAGCAATCACTAAGGCTAATAGAATAGTGAGGGTTAAGAGTTTTATGGTCAGCTCCACTGATATAAGCTTAACTTCACAACAAACATGTAAAAATGTGAAGTCCTATTCAATAAGCTGGTCCAAAATGACATACTGTAACTATCATTTTTTTAGAGGGGTAGCCAGTCTATAAGTTCAACATGTTCCAAGACTCTAAAGCGGCAACGTTTAATTGATTAGTTGTCAACTATTAAATTAACCGCCCGCTATCTTGGTAACAGAATTATCTGTCTGACTATTTTTTTTTGAGAAAACGAAAGTAAAAATTCTGATTTCAGCTTCTTAAATATGAATATTTTCTGGTTTCTTTACTCCTCTATGACGGTAAACCGGAAATCTTTGAGTTGTGGTCAAAACAAGACATTTGAGGACGTCATCCTGGGCTTTGGGAAACACTGATCAACATTTTTCACCATTTTGTAATATTTTATGGACCCAATTACTCGATTAATCAAGAAAATAATTAACAGATTAATTAGCAATGAAAATAATCGTTAGTTGCAGCCCTACATGATTCTTTGGAGTCGTCTTCTCTTCAGGTGCTACAATTACGCTGCTACATTAAACTGAACGGTAACAAAAACAGATCACAGACACAGAAATCCTTTTAGAATTTTTCATACTGATCCACGTCGAAAGTTACGGAGTGTCGCAAAAGTGCGCTTCTCCCATTCTAGCTTTCCTATATCGTCAATCTGGGAACATATTACTTGATTTGAGCTCTTGCCAAAAACAACACTTTAAAATTCAGCTGCTCCAGGCCTTTGTGGAAGCACACCCTAGTATGCATAAGTTAGTATGTTAGTATCAGATACTGCTACAGTCAGATTCATCTGGGTGTTAAGCACATACTGCTGCTGTCAAGTGTGTAACAAACACTGTGTTAGCATACCAAAACAAATCACTGATAGAACGTCAGGTCATAAGGTCACCTAAATTAAATATGCCCTTTTAAAAGCAAGGAAGTCATATATATATATATATATATGTATATATATATCATTCAATCTTTGTGCTATTTCTCCAATACACAGGGTTCAAAAAGCACTCCAACTTTCAGTCAGCACCCAGCCACACAGAGCGAATATAAGCCTTTAAGACATAACTCTTATGGGAGTTTTTTGCTTATTACAGCATATTCAATGTACAGATTATAACTGCCATTAAAACGAAGGTAGGCGAATTGTGTTCATCTTATCGGAAAGTTGTACTGAACGTAAACGGCGTGAAAAAGCACAGCATTCACCGATAAGTTCCCCTGACTTATCACACCACACCCCCGACTTCCCATGAGGCCGATCAAAACCATGAGCTCAGTGATGAAACGTAGAATGCACTAGATTACGGAGTCTAGTTGTTTGTTATTTTCAGTCTACTTCAGCCACGTGTTTTATAGTAGCCCATGCAAATATACAAAGAAGAGAAAGAGAGAGTAAAGAATGTGTGTGACATTGTGTGCGTCTGTGCTTTTAACAGTGAAAAGTGATGGGGGAAAGGCATGGTCACAGGTTAAAGTGTAATTCAGCACTAAACTACAAAGGGACAAAAACCTTTGCTGCACTAATTGTCTGTGGGTTTTCACCTTGGGGGCGTGTTGTGTTTCTGGCCACGCCCCATCAGTGATGTCACAGCAGGTGTTCTCCATCAGCTGTCAAAGGCAAAACACCTGCTGTGACATCACTGATTGGGGTGTGGCCAGATGTTCATCACAGATTCAGTTTTCAACCCACGAAGTAAAGCAGCACTTTTCTGCCCTGTTTGATTCAGTATTAAATTACCCTTTAAAGCATCTCTTTTCTCTCTCATCTCAAGCATGGTTTGTACACTCGTCTAGCTCCACCTCAAATGTTGGCGTCCCAGGTCTCTCACATTGTCCGTTTCCCTCTCTACCTAATACACTCCTCCTCTGATGGGCTTTCTGATTCTTCGTTCTCGCTGTCGTCCAGTTCGGGAAGATCCCCCCACAGGAGCAGGTTCAGACCTGCACACACATTGGAGGGTGACAAAAGCTTATAAAACACATTCAACAGACCGAAACCGCAAAGAATTTTAGCAAGGGGAACTTATACTGACCTGTCGCATCCAGTCTGTTGAGGGTAGATACAGCATCGCTGTTGAACATCCAGAAATGGCCGTTGTTACAGGAGAGCAGGCAGGGTTTACAGGGGGCCACAACATGGTAGCCCACAGCATTACCACTGGGAGAGGGAATAAAGAAGAAACGTGTGTCAGCACTTTACAGGGGGGCATTTCTGAAAAGCGCTAACTCCACTTGCGGGGGTCTATTATCTAACAGATGTTTGTTTTTGCCCTGTGTACAACAACAACAAAGGCCTGGGAATACAAAAGAGGCTCCATGAAGCCTCCCTGTAGCACCAAATTTCATATTAATTCCAGGTGTAGAGAGCCAAAACAATTAGTTGACAGTTATCATCATCCTCTAAATAAAATGAATGGGAAACTATTTTGATAATTGTTTGAGGACACTTTTCAGCTTCTCAGATATGACAATTTGCTGTCCTTTGCAGGTACATGTCATAAATTGAATATCTTTTAATTTTAGACTGTTAGCCACTCAAAACGAAACATGGAGATTTCACTTTGAGCTTTAGGAAATTACAGTAAATCTGTTTCAGTATTGACTGATGTTTAATTGACAAATGGATAAATGAGAAATCATCATATTAATAGACAATGAAAACTGTTGCAGCTCTACAGGTGTATGGAAAAAAGGTACATGTGTAGGACCCACTTATTTGCTGTGCTAACTGTGGTGGCTGTGTTGTTGTTTTTGAAATCAACATCTCAAATTAGCAGATGGTCTTCCTAAAGCTGTAGGCTATACAGGAGCTTTACATACCACTTCAGACATGCGATGTCTCTCAGTTTGCATTTGCAGCTTTCAGTAGAGTAGCAGCTGGCCACAAAGTCAACAGTTCTTGGGGGAGGGTGCGTGTAATGAGAAATAAACATAGCCATGAAAAGTTAAAACACATTAATTTCACATTTTCATGCAACAAACCCTGCTGATCATAGTTTGGGGTTCCCTATTAGCAACGAATTATCAGTTAAATATCAGTTACCTGCGGACTGCTTGAAATACATCTTGTCCTGGCAACAACAACAGACATAAACAAAGGCTAGCAGCATTGCTATCTTGATTAGCACTTACCTATTGGGGGGTATATCGGTCGAAAAAAGCTCAACCTCGGTGTCTGCAAGGAGCACTGCTTTCATGCCTCTCATGCAGAGCAGGCTGTCACAAAATATGCAGTTCACCTGGGTCACACACTTGTTTTTGAAATTAGCGTTCGATGTAGACATTGTTGTCCTGCTAAAATGGACGAACTCTCTCGCTCTTTCTGCTCCCGGACAGCAAATACAGCAGAGAAACAAGAATCGGTGAACGACGATGGGCACTATCCGTTAAATATTATAATAATACTCGATTTGACGTCGCAAGCGTTGATGCTAGCACTAACGTCCTTGTGCAAACGTTAGCCTTTTCCCAGCGAGACAACGGAAGGCAGCTAACGTCGGCTTGTTAAACAAACGCAAGGAGAATATCTAATTCCGCGAAACGATTTCTATAAAAAACAAAATGATTAGCTGTGTTGTTCCTAAATACACGATATCGGCGAATAAATAGCCTCTTTTACAGGACTGGCTCAGCATCCATTCGGATGTAGTTAACAGCTAACTAAATAGCTGTCAGCTTTGTTTACAACTTCCTGGTATTTAACGGCACTTCCTGAAACTATCTTTAAAAGACCCCACATCTGACTCTGATTGGATACCCTCCATAGTAACCGACGCTATTGGCCACCTCTATCGCAAAGTCTAAATTTGATTGGATATAATTGATCGTTGAAAAGCCCATTTTCAAAAATTATGAAAGCCGATTGGTGCGCTTGCATGTCAATCGAATTTCGTTTCAACCAATCGTAGTGTGGGAAGTGTAGCTCTTGTCCTACACAGTTAGGCGGGGCTGTGTCGTCGGTGTAAAAAAAAGTTGATGCAGTTACAACCAGAGGCAGGATTGCCCTTTTAAATATTCAGTTTAAATGACACTGGTTTATGTTAGAAAATGCTGTCGTCGAAATACAAGACAAGGTTAATACATTTATAGTTTGTCAAACAATATAAGCGCTCGACATAGATAGCGAGAGTTATGGAACTGTTTGCTAACAAGCTAAAGCTAATGTTAGAGTTTTGGGGCTAACGTGCTAGCTCACGTACATTCTCAGCTAACGGTGCAGATAAATTGCAGTTTTGTTTATAATATAGCATCACAAGGACACAATAAGACAATGTCTCATATTACGGTCATAACGTTATTGGAAACATACATGAGGTGACTTTTAAACCCACTTTTACTCACTTTACCCACCCTAGAATACGTTATCCTCACATTGCAACAGGTATATATGTAGAAATATTGCACCTTGTTACATACAGTTAAAGGCTTGTGTGCAACAAATGTGGTTTATGTACCCAAATGAATACTATCCATGTGTGCATCCATGTCTGTCCTGCGCACTCCCATCTCCACTCGGTTCCTCCTCTCTCTCACTTCAGGAGGGGGAAGAGCAGCAGTTTAGCAGTTTAGTTTAGACAGGCGGTCTGGCAGCAGCGAGACCCGCTCAGGGCAAATCTGAAAACCACAACAACAACGAAAAAACTTTCGGACGTGGTGACTGACTGGCTATCACTGTTTGTTCTTAAAGAAGGGAATGAATCTCCTTTCACTTGAAGTTATTTGCACCATAACCGGTTTTGAGGAGGCGGTGAGGCGCGGCGTCGGCGGATGGGAACATACAGCCACAACAGCAGCAGCAGCAGCAGCAGCGCCAAACTCACAATGCGCCCGGAGTGAACAGAGGCAGGGAGACAATACAGATCCGCGGGCACACTGAGGAGCTGCAAACTCTCATCTGGCTTCTCGTTTTCTTTTCAAAACCTCTTCCAGAGTGGCACCCCCCCCCCCCCAGTCTACGCCTGATTTTGTGATTGATTGAGACAAAATTGACTACGAGGGCAACTGGTTTGATCTCCAAACTCAGCCATGACGTCTCCGGCGAAATTCCGAAAGGACAAGGAGATAGTGGCCGAATATGAGACCCAAGTTAAAGGTAAAACTTTTTAAAAGCTTCTCACATGTTAATAAACGACACGAGCTAAAGTAATGTGCCGTTTAATGTGTGCTTTCTTAATATATGGTTCTTTAGCTTGGCTCACTGCATGGTTTTCGGTACCCTCACCTCTCCTATCAAGCGTAAAGGGTTTACGCTCCTATTTCACCGACCATTCATGACGTTTAATTGTTATTATGCAAATGTGTTAGCTCAATAATATATCAGTAATTGTAAAAATAACTAGAACATGATGATCAGCTTGTCTCCACGCGTGTGATCGCGCACAGATGGCCAACAAAGACAGGAAAAAAAAAATCCCCGCTCAGAAAACAGTGTTGTTGCCCAGATGTGGTCTCTATGTGGTCTTTAAAGGATACGTGAAGGTGTTGTGTGTGTATGTGTGTTGTATAGGCTAGGCTGGGGTTTCGACATGGAACAAGGCAGGGCGTTTTCTCTCCCTCGCTGTCTCCTGCGTGTCTGTGCTGCTGCTGGTGGTGGTGGTGGTGGTGTGCGCTACCGTCCCTTCATGCTGCAAATGTGTGTGTGCGCATGGCTTTAAGCAGATTGCAATCAAATGAGCCATTTGTGCAAAGGCTTGTCCATTGATCACGGATCACTGGTGTCGCCCCTGTCCACGATCAAGGACACGAGAGAGCAGCAGGGGTGGGAGAACAGATCGTAGTGGTTGGAAAGGGGGCGTTCAGATGTTAACTGTTTACTGGCTGATTGATGTGTGTGTATGCGTGTGTGTGTGTGTGTTTCTGTTGTCAGGCAGGCCCACTGTATTCAGCTGGGTACTGTCAGTCAGAGGTGCAGCGATTGCTTATCTATAAGTTTAGGTGTGTAGACTTGGGAGGAGAGGTGAAGCACAGAGGTGGCAGGAAGGAGGGGTAGAGGGATGTCAGAGGAAGACAGAGGACAGGATATTGGACTCCTCCTGAACAGCGTGTTTCCACTGCTGCTGCTGCTGCAGTAGTGCAAGATCACCAGATAAAATTGGCCACCACCTTCCTCATTGCACCCGCTTCTGATGTCCCCTTCCCAGCCTTGTCTCCAGCATTGTCACCTCATGGCCCTCCTATTCTCCTGGAGATCCGCTGCAAAACCTGCAACTTTGTAGGACAGAGCAGCCAGTCGGTGACAAACAGTAGAATAGTGGAGCATATTGACACAAATCACTGTGCAGGAAAACTGCAATATCTGGTGGTTAATATAGAAATGGGTGACAAACTCAAGCCGCAGTTGATAGAAATGCAGCAAATATGATTGAAAAAAATGTTATTTTATAAAATGGTCACTGTATCCTGACAGTAGTGCATGAGACACTTAATCTGAAAAAAAAAATCATGTGCCTTTGTGTCCTCTGGTGCTCCTAATGGTATCCACAAGATTTCACAGACCGGAGGAAACAACCAGTCAGAGCTGATCTGGAGCTAGCCATCCAGCTGCCGTCTCTGAGCAGCTGTCAATCACTTGCGAACTCCGGCCAAACGGACAAACTAGGCAGCGCTGATCAAATATGAATCAATATTCTGTTACTGTAATGTTTATTTCTCACCTCAGATGTTTTCAGAAATATCTTGTAGTTACTGTTTAGCTGTAAAATGAGAAAGTTTGTGACCCGGCAGCCATGTAGACATCAGTTGAGGAAATACCAAGTTCCGCCCACTAGTGGAGCCCAGCCAACGGGAAAGCTCTCTCTTTGAAATGACCTGTGATTGGCCAAAGTCTCCTGTCACAGGCTAGATTTCAAAATCCTGAAAACAGCCATGAGGAGTTGCAGAAGTCTAGTTTTCTCTCAGAACAGTTGAATTACAATATGCTGAAAGGCTGTTATTGAATTTTTGCCCAATGATGCCAGAACCATTTTGCCTACTGTAGATTTAAAGGAAAAAACAACATGAAGTGTCTTAGTAAAGTGTGGAGCTGCCAAAATGGCATAAAGTTTCTGTAACTCTGCTTGAGGGATAAACACTATTCTTCCAAAAGATATTCATGGGAGTTAAAAATGAGCTGAGATCTGGTGACTGCGAACGCCACGCCATATCATTCAGGTCAGTTTCATTCCTATCAAACTTTTCAATGATTCCCACGCACCCTGTGTGGAAACTTTGAAATTTGTTACGTTGTCACCACTCCATCCAAATCTATCCTTATAATTTGTTACCTGTAAATGGACTTGCATTTATATAGCGCCTTTCAGGGCCTTCTGTTCACTTGCAAAGCGCTTTACACTACATGTCAATATTCAAACACTGGTGGCAGAGGCTTACTGCCCATTAGGATCTTCTCTTAATGCTCATTTACACACCCACGGACATCGACCAGAGGAGCGATGGATGGATGGTCTGTTCTACCTCCTCCTCCGAAATTTGTCTTGTCAAACAATAAGGTTGTTGTGGACATCTAAAACCGTAGTAAGCCGGTGCTGGACCTGAAAAGGACAGCAATGAAAAATGTTCCATTTTAAGTGCAATTTTTTTTTGGCACATTGAAACGTCACTAATGAAGATGTGCCAATAAATTGCGCTTAAAGGGAGCTGCATTGTGCAGACCTTCTTCTATGCTTTTCAAAATTTGTCTTGTCTTCATGAAATTTGGGCAGGGGTTTGATTTGGTCTTATATTCTAACAGGTAAACGTGTCAGTTAAACTAATGAACAGATGAATCCTGGGTAACTCCACTCAGCTCACTGTTTACCACCCCTTATTAGCCACTTCCTCTTGTTTACCTGCCTATGTGCAGACTCCTTTAGCTGTCACCACAGTGACATTAGCGTTGTTGTTTCAATGTCCCGGTAGACCGCCGTTTACGCTTAGCAGCCCGTGTGAAGGCGTTTTGTCCGTGCTGCATTGTGAGGGCTGTCTGCTGTGTTTGTCAGCTCGTGGACTTAATGTTTGTCCATCGACCCTCTGCATCGATTCCTCCCGTCAGTTACTTCACTGCTCCCGAGTGAACACCTGCGTTGAGCTATCTCACTCCGTCCACCCATTTTTCCACATACTGTGCTCCATATCTGGAATGAACAGATGACAGGATGAACCTGTGCATCCTCATTACTGTTTTGGTGAGTGTTCGTGCGTCTCCAGGTGCTGCGAGTCTGCTGTGACATTCCCAGCAGTCTCTGGGAGACACAGACAGTCTGTCATTACCCTGCACACTGCTGTTAAATATTCTCTAATGGAGGGTATCAAGCAGCCATACGTAAAGCACCTACACGTCACATCTCTGTCTCCCTGTGTTTGCAAATAGCCATCTGTCTTGTTTCCTGAATCTTTAATAGGTCCGCTATTGCAGTCCAGCTAGCCGAGGAATAAACCCCGTATGGCCCTGAATCAGGCAACATGAATATTCCTGTCACTCTGCAGCATCATGGGGGAAATAAGTGTAAATCATACATCTGTGCTGCAGGAGAGGAAGATGCATAGTGGACATGCTAACATGCACACAGACACACAGGGCTCAAAAACGTAACTCGAGCACTCGATGAATTCATTGATCCTGATTATTTAGCATTTTGTTTAGCTGATGTGTCCCCAGTGTGGCCTTTGATTGAACACTGGTGCAGCGCTGTCACACTACACTGTTGCTACTGTGTTTAAAATAGCAGGGTTTTATTTCAGGTAAGTGGGTCAGAAATCTACTTGCCCAAAGCCAATTTTTACTGGCCCCAATATGAATTGTTTGATTTATTGGTGGTTGTCAAGTAACAACAACACCAAAGTTAATTGTTATGTTTAATCTTTAGTTGAGTAAATTAATCTGGAGTTTCGGCCATATCCTCTAACGCCACTCAACTAAACTCCGGTTTCAAGGATAATTGAAATGCTGGCTTTTTGTCTTCACCTGCCATCTCATGAGTACTAACAGAGATGAGAAGGAAGCGAGATGGCAATCCTTACTTTTAAGGACTATATAGTGCAAGATATGTACTGTCATACACAACTTGACATTCATGCTACACAGCGAGATTCCTGAGATAATTTGGCCTCTTATAATGGATCACTTCCACCCCACATTGTTTCTGAAGTTTGAAAACACGCCTCAAGTGCTGACAAATGCTACTATTTAGTATTTAACCTAAAATGACCTGCCATCCTTCATGCTTCTAGTCAATTAGTCAACTAATCTGTCATTTGGGCTTAAATGATTAAGATTTCTTTAGCTGATCAGTTGTTTTTTTTCTGCTTTTTTCAAGATGAATGACTAAGAAACTTTTAAGCATCTCTGGTAAACAACGGATTTAAAGTGGTGCTTTTGTGTGATTCTTTGTGGAGAAACTCAATTTCACTTATCTGTTGAGTAAAGGTCCAGTGTTTAGGATCTGGTGGTATCTAACAACGAGGTGAGGAGATTACAACCAACTGAAGCCTCTCCCGTATGCCAAACATGTTAGAGAGCTATGGTGGCTGACATGAAAACACAAATGTGCACTCGAGAAAGCACACTTATTCGTATTATATTACATTTCTGCCAATCGATCCAACCAATTGTTAGACACAGGTCCTTTAAAGCAACTAAAGGACTAAGAATGGCTTTGGTAGAGGACAACCCTACTACCTTCTGTACCTTTTGTGAATGGAAACAAAAGCAGAGTTGTTGCGAAGCTATCTCCTAAAGTAGGTATGGGGATGTCATGGACACTGTCATCTCACGTGTTGATATGTGAGCTGAAGAATATTGCTTTAATAAATACACACACACACACAGTGTATATGCACACGAATGCTTGAATAACACCATCCTTCTCTCCGCCTGTGTTATTTCACTCAGGCAGAGTGCTGATACTCTAATATGAGATTCTGGCTGATGCAAGGAATGTTCCTACTGCTCAGGAAGAGGGTGTGTGAGAGAGAGAGAGAGTGAAAAAGAAAGTGGGAACGAAAAAAGGGAAAGCTAGCAAGCAGGAGAAAGTGAGAGAGACGCGTTTAAAGAGCGACAGGAATGTTGTAACACACATGTAAATGGTTATACACGGCGCTGAAATGGAGTTAAGGAATGAGCTTATCACCTACCACTCGTAGTTCACAGAGCACTTATTTGGAATTGAACCCAGAAAGCTACTTTTGCTTTTAGACAGACTTCAAATTACTCTGAGGTTTTTAATCGCGTTTCTCCCGTCGACGCACACACGTCCCAGCAGCCGTCGCCGACATCCCTCGCCTACCAGTCAACGAGCTCGCCAGGATATTTAAATGGAAAGCTTTAATTCAGGCGATGGGAAACATTTTAGAGGAAAACTAGGGAGTGCTGAGTCTTTAAAAACACTTGTCAGATGTTTCATTTTTCAAGTAGATTTTTGGCTCAGCGCTTCAGCATCTGTCAGGAGGTTTACACATCTGGGAATGTTAACAAGTGGCTGCCTTTACAAATGAACTACCACTGCTGCCACTGATTGATTATTTATACGTATTGATTGTTTTTGGAGAGTACAGAGAGGTATATGGCCAGCTAATGTGATGATGTGCTGAATAACTTTTATTGGTTCGTCTTCACGCTCACACACAAAGAGGTATGCACAGGCTGGATCTCCAAACAGATGTAGGCTAATTTTCCAGAATATTAAACTCATTCACGCTCTGCAGCTGTGATGCTGATCTGACTGCCCGATCCCTGAGGAGGGATGTTAAACTGAAACGGTGTGCTTCTGCCTACGTGTGCGTTACTTAAGCTGCCTGTTTACAAGGCAGCCAGAGAAACATATGATTTAGAATAAATGGCTGCTTTCACCAGCACACAATGGGAAAGGTGGTGACACAGCTAGAGGGTTGTCTGTGAGGAGGACTGTGGGTCTGTCTATGCCTGGGCTGAATATTTCTGTTTGTGTGAGCGTTGTGGTTGATTGATGTATATTTAATACCGCAGAGGGGTCCTCTGACATAAATTGCAGGGAGGTTCTGCTTATTAGTTATTAACTAAGAAACAGTAAGAGGCAGAAGGAATGGAGAAATGACAAACCAGAGGAAAGTAGGGCTGTGAGTAGGGGGGAGATGAGGAGGAAATGGCAGTAATTGTTAAAGGTGAAATGTGTGTCAAAATACCATATTGTCCTGGCCTACATGTCATATTCTACAGACTTAAGAAGAACATCTTTATTTGGTACAGATCCCTGCAAAAATCACACCATAATCATTTTAATTGGGGCTGTCAAAGTGATGATAACGCGTTAACACAAATTCGTTATGATACTGTAATGATCGTTAAGATGCTGGTATCATATGAAACTTGAAAACCTAAGGAATCCATTGGTACCAGCCATGTCATACTAGCTTATCCAAACTTAAAGACAAAAGCTAAAGAGCTGTCATAGCTATTTTCAAAGGGGTCCCTTGACCTCTGACCTCAAGTTATGTGAGTGTAAATGGGTTCTCTGGGTACCCACGAGTCTCCCCTTTACAGACATGCCCACTTTATGATAATCACATGCAGTTTGGATCAAGTCATAGTCAAGTCAGCACGCTGACACACTGACAGCTGTTGTTGCCTGTTGTGCTGCAGTTTGCCATGTTATGATTTGAGCATATTTTATGCTAAATGCACCTGTGAGGGTTTCTAGACAATATTTGTCATTGTTTTGTGTTGTTAATTGATTTATAATAATAAATATATACATATGTTTGCATAAAGCAAGCATATTTGCCCGCTTCTGTGTTGATAAGAGTATTAAATACTTGACAAATCTCCCTTTAAGGTACATTTTGAGCAGATACAAAATGTGATTAATCAAGGTTAAGATTAAGGTACTATTTTGATTGATTGACAGCCGTAATTTGAATGTTTTTCAATGAAAATCAGAATAATGATGTAAAAATGATCATATCATCAGTCAAAATAATCACAATTAGATTTTGTTTCTAAATCGTGCACCCCTAGAGGGAAGCACCATTGTTATTGACCCCTTTGCTGCAGCTGCCTTCACCTCAGCCAACATCACACGTGGGTGCGATGATGTGAGACGACATCTTTAAGATAATCAATTAGCGGTTGTTTTTAGGGCTTTGTGTGCGCGGTCTTCTTAACATCCCCTTGTCAATTAGGACTGGCCTGTATTGAGTGAATCCAGTGGAGCACTTACCAACCTCAAGTCAATCACTCGACTCTGAACGGCCGTGTGATTGACTTGCGTGTGGATGTCTGTCAGAGTGTGGTAGCGAAATGGAAAAGGTGGTGGTGGGGTGGTCTTGGATCTGTGTGTTTTGAATTAAAAAAACGCTAACGGAGCTTAAAATAATCAGCCAGGAAGGATGTTTGTGTGAAACTTTGGTGCAGGAGTCCAGCTCGAACACACACAGATCGCTCAGGGAGCGGAGTGTGTGTGAAGCTTCCTGTTTGGGCCCACGGCTTTGTGTCTGGGCAGAGGAATCGACTGCCTTTCACATCTCACACACACACACACACACACGCACACATACACACTCGATGCTAATGTGCTCAGAGTGTGAGGATCTGCAGCTCCGCGGTTGCCTCAGAATAGGTAGGTTTTTTTTAAAGAGTGAAAATCCTCTATTCCCTCTGATGAGTCACAACAGAACAATGTGTTCGTACCGGGTGTCCCACCGCCGCGTGTGTGCGCGCTCATGCACAGTAGCGGGCCGCCTTGTGCTGTGTCAGCACCAGGCACGACGTGGCTGAAAACTCTCATTGATTTTCTGTTCCCCTCTACCTTTCTTCTTCCGCATTCTTCAGTATTCAATATGACAGCTTACTACAGGGCCGCTGCGGCACCTGCGAGAAAACACACAGCGTTAAATTTACCAACACCGCAAGCGCTGAGCTCGCCTCCTTCAGTGCACATGTACACAAAAACAAGAGCGCTGCTCACAAATCCGTGAGTGTGTTATTGCGATTTGGACCGAGACACTCAACTCATCCCCGACGTACGCTTCTGTATTGTGTATACAGGCGACAGCTGAGAGATAGAAGAGGAATGATATGCATGTGAACCTGTACAGATGTGCAACAACACCCAGAGTATCGGATCGAAGACAAACAGCTCATCGACGTCAATGACAGAGAGATGATGGCTGCAGAATGAATGAAAGAGAGGCAGCCGGTGAAGCCATGTGGGTGAGGTCAGAGTTCAGCTGCTGTTCATTGGAGCCAGATGTTCCAGATGCTCTGATTGGGCAACAGATGCTCCGTCTGTCCTGGTTGGCTAATCTTAGCGTTCTGGCTGCCACCCCCTTTGCTATACTAGGCTTTCAGCACTGAGGCATGTTGGGATTGGTTGAAATCTCCCCTCCCTCTTTTCAGGTGGTCCTGCTGTGATGTAGAAGTGTGTGTAGGTGCACCCATGCGAACTCAATTTGTGTGCCCAGTCATTGGGTTACCCCTTGCACTGATGTTTTGAAACATGGTGAAGCTGAGGTCATATTTATTCATGCAAAATGCACATACACACACACACACACACACACGCTCAGCCTGCAGACGTTGTTGTTACATAGCAAAAAAGTCTGTCGCATTCAAACATTTGATTTCTGTGACTTGATGAAGTTGAGCAGCGTCGTGATGGTGCCGGTGTTAAAAACTTGCCGATTTTGTGTGTGTGTGTGTGTGTGTGTGTGTGTGTGTGTGTGTGTGTGTGTGTGTGTGTGTGTGTGTGTGTGTGTGTGTGTGTGTGTGTGTGTGTGTATAGGGGTGGACGATATGGATGAAATCTTTTATTGATATGTGTAATTTTATTTTGTGATATAGTAGATTTTCTAACAATTCGATCGAGATGCTAAAATAACACCATGACCTGAATCAATATACTTCATTAAAGTGATTTGAAACTCGTTTAGATCCAGTATAATTTGAGATATTAAAGGCATATTTATCTTGGTAACAAATTTATATTGTCTTACGGTACGTGCCCACAGGGGTGCCTCGCTACCCATTGGACTCCCATTGGACTCCCATTGGGCTGCCACTAGATACTGGGCACCTGACTGGACGAGCGCTTTCCTTCGTGGGCTGCTGCTCCCAGCTTTTTATGCAAGAAATAAGCCATGCAGTTGCTGGTCTGTCTTTCTTTTACATTGACAACGGTAAGTTTGGAAGTGTGAAGTGGCCCATGTGATGCCCCATCTCTCCAATCACATCGCCACGCTACCAGAATGCATTGCTCCACTGCTTACATAGACAATGAATGGGAAGCATGGAAAGGGCGGGTCCTGTGGACACATACCGTTAGGGTGCAACTAGGGCTGTCAAAGTTAATACGCTAATAACTCAAATTTGTTTTAATACCAGTAATTTCTTTAACGCATTAATCATGTTGTACTAGCTTGTCACAAAGGAGGTTAAAAAAATGCTCCAAACGTGTGCGACATTTCGTTGGGGGAAAAACTGGTATGACCATTTTCAAAGGGTTCCCTTGACCTCTGACCTCAACATGACATGTCCACTTTATGATGATCATATGCAGTTTGGGGCAAGTCCAAGCCAAGTCAGCACACTGATGCACTGAGAGCTGCTGTTGCCTGTTAGGCTGCAGTTTGCCATGTTATGATTTAAGCACATTTTCTATGCTAAATGCAGTACATGTGAGGGTTTCTGGACAATATTTGTCATTGATTTGTGTTGTTAATTGATTTCCAATAAAGAATACATTCATACATTCCATGTTGACAAGAGTATTAAATACTTGACAAAGTTTTTTGAACGGATAAAGAAATGTGGGATTAATCACGATAAATCATGAACAAGCATGCGATTAATGATGATTAAATAGTTAAAGCCCTAGTTGCAACTATTGTCATTGATTATTTTCTTGATGAAGTGATTAGTTAGTCTACAAAATGTCAGAAAGTAGTCAAAAAAGGCCCTGAAAGTATCCCAGAGCCATTTAAAAACAAAGATATTCAATTTACTAGTGCAGAAGACAGCAAGAGCCACCAAATCATCATTTATCAGAAGTGTTGCCAATTCATTCGCTAATCGTCTGAGCTCTAAAGTCTATATGGTCCCGTTACCCGAGGCTGTGTGTGAATGTGTGTGTGACCTGAACCCATAGTTGATATAGGGGCCTTGACCCCTGTTAGGGTGCCTCATTCAAATTTCACTTTCTGACACACACACACACACACACACACACACACACACACACACACACACACACACACACACACACACACACACACACAGCAACAGCAGAGCAACCGGTGAGAGGGTGTAAAAATGTAAAAAGCAGAACAGTCCATGCTCTGGCCTCCCCCCCCCCCCTCTCTCTCTCTCCTCTCTCACTCACACACACACACACACACACACACACACACACACACACACACACACACACACACACACACACACACACACACACACACACACTCTGTCTGTCAATCCCAAACTCCCTCTCCCTCTTTTTCAATCTTTTTCTTTCTGTCAGCCTACATCCAACGAACAATCAGACCATTGTGAAAAGAACTGCTGGTCTTCAACTCAACCTCTGTGTTTTTCTCACCCCCCCCTCCTCCCCCCCCACACACACACACACACACACACACGTACACACACACACTTTTCTCTCTCATGATGTTTGTCAGTTATGATGAAATGTGACAGACACATTTTCGACACGCCTCCCATGGCAGCTTAAACCAATAATCATCACTTTTGTGATTTCAGCATATGTGACACGCACACACATATTGTGCATGCGTGAGCCTCTACGCCGACCGGACACTGACTCACAACCAGCTGAGAGAGGATGTGTGTGTGTGTGTTGGTGAGAACACGTTACAGAGGGATCTATATAAAGCCGAGCAAGGCAGAGACAAAGCCCACTCATATCCTCTGTAAAACAATCAATAGGAGAACAGACATCCAGCTGTAAATAAATAGGGAGGGAGGCAGAATGAAGGGAAGGAGGGAAAACACAACAGTAGAAGGGCTGGATAATGCTCCCTGGGGACACCAGAGGAAACAGGTTGTGTTTGAACAGCCCTCATACGTGGCCAGAGAGCAGGAGAAGGAAAAGCAAGGTAGTCTGACCAAGAACGGAGGAAAGAGGAGGAGGGAGCTGGGAAATGTGTTGAAGAGATTTTTTAGAGAGGTATAAAGACGGGAATGAACCCCACATCTACTACGCTCCATCTGCTCACTTCAATATGTGTGTGAGTACAGTATGCACTTGTATTAGCCTTTTTTCAACCCCCCTCCATCAGCAGCTCCTCTCTGCACGTAGGCAGAGTCGGTTGCTAGGGTTACTGAATTGCCCCCATTTTTCTGGGTTTGTGAGGAGCAGAGGGAAAATGAGAAAGAATAATGTAGATTTGTCTCCCCTGTAGGGTCTGGCTAATCAGGTTGCACACACACTTTGATTCCATTATGAACCATTTTTCGTTTTTCTTTTTTTTTTTTTTTTTGCTTTCTTGCTTTTGCGTTCCTGCTCTCTGTATTTGCCTCCTTTTATTCCTTCCTTTTCATCGCTCTCTGCTTTCCTCCGCGGTGTCATCGATGTTTCCTCATCCCCCCTCAGGCTTTTGGGGTGCTCTATTATGTGTGTGAGATGAAGGCAAGCGTGGTTTGATTAAAAGGAAATTGTTGTTTCTTGAAAATAATTTGCCGTGTCACTGATGTTTTTAAGCTTGATATTTATAAAAGCCTGAGGTCGCGTTTTAAACTTAGAGCGACATCAAACACAGCAAGTTCCAAGAGGGTGGGCGGGCATCGAAGAGACAGTTTCAGTATTGAGACATGCGTGTGTGTTTGGACTGGGCAATCAGTGCACACTGGCACTCAACCATCCGGGTTCACACCTCTGCTAATGCCGTTTTAATGAAGCCATTCATCACTTCCTCTCGCTGAATCTGCATCACTTACACACACACACACACAGCCTCTCACTCGCTCTACTCTTTTCTTCGGTATGAATGTAAGCGAGGACACGGTGTTCTTCTTCCCCCTGGTTGCTATGTGGATGCACCAGTTCTATTTTCGTTGTTCCCAGCATCAGCTGCTCCGGTGGAGATTTCTCCCATTTTCTCCCAGCGTTTGTTGCCGCACATACGCAGGCTTATTATACACAGAGAGGCTTGTTTAAAGTGCTGAGTTCTAGCTTTTCTTTAAACCTACTTAATGTGGGAATACTGTAGTTTTCTTTCCCACAGTCATCACACTCTTGTATGGGCGGGTTAGCTGGATAGCTGAATGCTCTCTGATCCTGAAAACAGGGAGAGTCAGCCCTTCTTCCCCTGCTTCAGGCCCCCTCACTTCAAACCAGATGCGCTACCTCCACTCCAAACCACACATCTCACTTAACGGGTGGTGTTTGGGTGTGTGTGTACTGCTAACATGTTGACCTTAGCTGGAGGTTACATCGAGGTCACTGTTAGCCAGTTATGTAGCAGCAGGAAGTAGATGTAAAGATCAGACTTCCTCCTGTCGTCTTCCTCTTCACTCATCCACGTGGGACAACTCGTGATAGGAGGCCCTCGCTGTGTACAAACAAGGAAACGCTGCTGCATGTGTGCAGATTCACAGTTCAAAAGGGAGAGAGGCTAAATGTCACACATGCTGCCCGACACAGTGACACGAGTTAAACCTGCGTCGGTGGTCGATCTGAACAACTTTTAGACTCTCAGTTCAGCCCTGTCTCCTCTCAGTTACATTTGAAATAGTTGTCTTTTACGTTTCACAAATTTGTAACTCTGCAGAGGGCTGCAGCGAGTGATGTAGTGTAACCGTGGATGTATAAAGAACTGGATACTGCATTGGAGGCGTGGCCTCGCTCATTCCTATGAGAGTTGCTCAGTGGTGCATGAAGCCAAAATGGCTCAACTTCTGAGTGGAAAAGTACCCGGATCTTCCGGCGATCTTCCACATCCATTGGGTCCAAGGAGCAGGCGTAGCAGCGTCCGCTCTGTCACATGGCTTGGTCACAGAGTTACAGCTGTCATGCTGTCATCACGGCTTGCTATCTCCGCCTCCCAGCCGTCACTCCTGCCTCAGTCTGGGTCTCATTTACACGAACAGAGGAAGGGAAATAACTCCGGATTTACCTATTGGTGCATTTTACAACTTTTAGGATTTAGGATTTAAATAAGGGCTATTCAAGTCTTTGTACTGGGGAGTTGATTCATCTAAAAAAAAAAAAAAAAGATAATTATTCACTGATTTATAGACGTCTCTTTCCCAATGTAACTCTCTGGGAAAAGTCTTTTTGGCCCAATGGCATCATGTAACGGACATAGAAGTTGTAGTACTGTAGTGCCCTTCGGCCACTACAAAAGTTGGCATCAACGACTGGTGATGTTCCTGGGGGGTTAAGTACAACAGGTGATGCACAGAGCAAGTGACGTACATATTGAGCGACCAGGAATGAATATACGTTGAATAAAAATGTTATTGGATAGTAATGGGTATAACAAGCGAGGTCACTGGTGGGCGGGAGTGGAGGTGGACAGGTTGCATTTTTGTTTTGAAGTCATTTTGATCCAAACCTAAGACTAAACCCAGTAGTTTCGTTGCGTTTTAGTTTCATTTTGTTTCAGTTTACATTAATGATGTTTAAAACTGCGACTGTAATCTGGGGGACAATGGCTTTGCCTCAAAACAACAACAAACAGTACTTTGGTTATCCAGTTTGTTAGTATGGGAATGCAGTTTTGTGGGCGATGGGGTTGCTCAGTTGCTGAGTCTGGTACTGTCTGGGTTTGGTAAACCGAGTGAGTGATACTAATTTAATCTAATGTTTTTTGATGTTTAAATGGATTCTGTAAACTGAGCAAGTTTGTGGACAGAACTGAAACTGAAACATATCTTTATTGGGTACTATTTAGATTTACTGTATGTTCTGGTGATGTGTGAGGAACCACATTTGGAGATAAGAGTCACTGTGAGCACTTTCAATTCAACTAGAGACAGCAGTTTCATATGAACGTGGTCAAACATGAGTTAAACGCAGGTTCAGAGGAACCTCATATGAGTGCATGTTGGAGGGTGTGGTGTTGTGAGTCTGATTGCTTCCTGAATGCATTCATGTATTTGTGGGTGTGTGTTGGAGCAACATGTCAGTGCTGGGGCCATGCTGCCTGGTGTGAGTGAACCCACCCTAAAGATGTATTTTACCTGCAGCAGGCAACTGAGTGCTTGAGCTGTTTGGAGGCAGCAGCACATACCTCAGGCCTGATATGTATCTCACTGGTTTTCAGGCGCCTGTTAGCAGACGCTTTCTCTTGTTCTGCCTCTCACCGAGCGTGGCCAGGGGGCAACGGTGTGTGAGAGAAACATGCTGATATGTGCTCTTCACTCATGCATGTTTAAGCGTGTCCCGAGGCTGCGGAATATGTTCTGTAGAAAGTCTCTGAACCTGTCATGTATAGACACAACAGGCAGAGTGTGTTTGGATCTTTGTTGTGCAACTGCATGATACGTTTTACCCACCCACCCCTTCATTGAGCTTGGGTGGTAATTCTGATGCGATCAACATGGCTTAACTGACTCTGAACTATGTCCGGTTCCTGTTCACACTGCCTTTTTTTTTTTGCAAAGGGGAGTAAACATGAAGTTATACAGACTGACAGGTAACTCACTGATTGTCATCCTGCATCACCAGGAACAACATGTGGAAATCCAAAGCTGGTGACTGACAGATGTTTATACAGCACTTAAATGCTTCCGATGTGTGTATGTATGTTATTTGGAGTCACAAAGACAAAACTGGTCAGAAACTTTATTAGACTACAAATTGACTGCATGTTATGAATAATGACAACACATAGAGACAGGACTGTACAAAGCATCTTTGCACGCTCTAGGGATGTGACAGTTAATAAACTATAATAAACTTGTGACAACACCGATGTTACCGGTTACACCAGACAATTTAAAAGAAAAGTGCGCTTATTTTGATCTTTACTGTCGGGTGGCGGTGTGGCTGGCCTCTCCGGGCTGCAGGTTTCCACCCTGCACTGCTCCGCCATGCACAACGGCTGTGACCGCTCCGTCATCCGCATGGCGATGGCCTCATTAATGTGTCCTTATAGCAGTGGGTTAAAATATTGCCAGATAGACGCGTTTGAAAAATGTCTCCCACACAGGATGAGAAAGAGCTGAGAGGTCGAGAGATGGCGGAGGATTCGTGTTGAAACAGTATTTCAGATTTAAACCCAATGCTATGAGGGAACCATAACATTAATGAGGTAATCACCGTGAGGACGCCAGTGTGCGCAGTGCCAGGTAGACCCCTGCGGCCCACAGCTAAAGCTGGACTGGAGAGGCCAGACACACCGCCACCCGACAGTAAAGATAAAGTAAGCGCACATCACATATTGACTCTCATCTTTTCTTGTAAAATTCACGCTGTAATTGACAACATCAGTGTTGTCACAAGTTTATTAACTGGTGGGAAAATTTCCTCACTGTCACATCCCTAGTTATCACAGGAGCATCAGTAGGTACCTTTTGACGCCTACCAGGCCCTATAGTGTCCCTATAGGTGATTGAAATGGAAATCTTTTCTGTCAGTGTCCCTCTCTGAGTGTGCCGGGCCCTCAGTAGAGTGTACAGACCATGTGCTGCTGGCCTGCGCCGTGGGATACCCCTCTCAGATTACCGCCTTAGCCTCTCCCCTCACCCTCCTCCCTCCACATACCGACTCAGTCCATGTGCTTCAACCAGACTGGAAATGGGAACATCCCTCTCCATACATGCACACACACATACTCATTCCTGCCGTGCAGTGGCCCATGTACAACAGGGGTTGATGTGGAGCCGATGTACACAATGTGCTACACACACTTTGTTAGAAAGTAGACATCTGCCTGGGCCTGTGCTGAGCTGAAAGTTGGGTAACGCTGAGTGTTTTTTCTTGGAAACAAACCGAGATGAGCCCACTGTGTCAGAGTGATGGAGTACAAAGAAGAGGAGAAGAAAGGATAAAGAGGGGGGATACCCTTTAGCACAAAGAGCCTTCCCATCAATCACTTCATCACATTCGTGGCATAGCCGCCTGACACAAGCATGTTCTGGTCCCCCCATCACCCTTTTTTTTTTTTTTTTTTTTTTTACCAAATCTTGCCTCTCCCACTCTCTTT
The DNA here is from genome assembly GCA_947000775.1 of Pterois miles. NCBI lineage: Eukaryota > Metazoa > Chordata > Actinopteri > Perciformes > Scorpaenidae > Pterois > Pterois miles. Next base: position 3,557,701 of record CAMQGK010000466.1, read on the forward strand.
CTCTGTGTGATTTCTTTCTGTCTGAGGGCAGCGTTGCATGTTAAAGGTTGCCGTCTGTGACACATATGCACACACACACAGGCATTCTCTGTGCGTAAAGGTTGCAGTGGGAGGCGGCGGGCTAAGTGGCCGAGTGTGAGTGGGGCTCTTGTCATGTGCTGATGGTATTCCCTCAGAGGAATGTGGAGGAGAGAGATTCCCAGTCTGGAGTGGCGGATTCCCACTGCTGGATCTGAGCATGAATGTAAGCCTTTAGGAATCACTGAGGTCCCATGTATAGAAGTTTTATGCTAATTTTGAAGCATTTTCTTAACTGATAACCGACCCTTGTTAACAGTTCACCATCAGGAGAGCTACTGTAGCAGCCACAGTGCTGCATGTAGTGTTGCAGCCTCTTTCCTTGGAAAAGTCTCCACTGCACGTTTAGTTTAGCAGGTTGTCACTTGTGTGTCTGCCCGACGTAAGGACACTCTGTTGCCTGGATTGACTTTAGCCATTGTGCAAAAAACACTGTGTGTGTTTGTGCTACATTAGCAGCTGCTAACTGCTCGCGTTGCCGGTGGCTTCATGTTTGCTGTAGTGTAACTTCAGCTAGTTTCCGACAGAAAGGTGTGTGTGTGGTGGTGAGTGTGGGATTGTTGGTGGTTGTCGGTGAATAAATGCTACGAGGCTGCAAGCCACAACTCTTCAGCCAACTTCCTGTATCTGCGCCGGCGCTCTCTTAAGGTGGACCAGCTTTTCTCTTTAAAGTGACTTTAAAGAGCCTCTTAATTAATTAATAATATTTCTTTTAAACGTTTAACGAATAGCATTAATTGGTGCTAAATGTGCTTAATGTCGGTTATCGGTTAAACAGTTAATTATTACAATTCCTCAAAAGTTATAAAAATGTCGGTGTAAATCTAAAAACTTTCCTTGGATGGCAGCTGGAATCTTGGGATAAGATGTGAGAATCGTGAGATCACATATCACACAAAAATCCATCTTGTCAGGCTTCAAGTAATGCATTTGTGTTCGGAAAGCCAGACGACGGACCCATGGTTGTCACCGAAGGCAATGTTTTTGCTCGCTTGCTGGCTCCCGGCTGGCTCCGGAAAGAGTTTGATTGACAGATGGTTCATTTAGTCAGCTGCCTGCCCTTTTCTAAACAGTTACCAACGACAGATGGTTCTATGTTGCTATCAAAAAACGTACCCATGTCAAAATCAAACGGGGTGAATTTTCACCACCAATGTTGCAAGTTGTTGGCAAGAACGGTTTTGAAATCTTTTGATATACGCCTGACTTCCAAACTTGTGAGTCTCCTCTTGAGGTGGTTATAAGTCTTAAAATTTCAGCCGACTGATATGGCAACACCTGTGGTTACCAGTGGTGACAGCATAGTGTTTTAATAATACAGGTCTCCGAGTTAGGTATGTTCAGGATGATGCCTGCATCGGTAACTGGTGGCAGCAAACGCACCTTGAGCATCTACACTGAGCAGCTGAACCAACACTGGGCTGAGAGGATCCATCGTTTCATATTGTTTTAACAAAGAAGGCAAAAGACGACGGTCAGCAATGATGTCCGACTACACTGCAAGCTCATGATCATAAATTGTCTTTCGCATTACGTGAAATGTGCACATGCACTAGGTTTTGTCTTTTGTTGTTGTCTTATGTTAAACATATACACAAACTGTAGTTAATAGGCTTGCAAAAATCACACTGAATTCCAGTAAAACAAAGAAAGACAAACGTGCAGCAATGATTTTTGGCACAGGCGCCCTCTATTAAAGCTGCCATTGTATCTCCACACAACACGCTGACACTTAACGCCCATTGTTTCCAGCGTCTTTGTTACCGATAATGGCCAGGAAGGCTTACAGTATGTGTGAGTCAGGTCCCTGGCTGTATCCCTCTCCATTGTGTCCGGCTCTTACTGGGGATGACAATGACGGCCACTGTCCTCGGAGTGAAATACATCGCCGTCACATTCTACATGCTCCATATGCACACGGCACAGCCGGCCTCGGCACGGCTTCGACAGCGTCAAGGCCATTTTGAATTCATGAATTATTTTGTTGCCTTTGGTACAACAGGGACGATGTGTCTGATTCCTAGCAAGGAGGCAAGTGGAGAGAGAGTCTGTGATTTTCCTTTTTTTTTTGTGAAGAAATGGGAGCATAGAACGAAAAAGTCTCCTTTAGAGAGTGAGTGAGTGAGAGGAGTGTATGCCCGATGTCTGGGAGCTAAAGAGTCAGAACAGCAGGACTCTGCTAGATCAAACAGGCTTCCTCTGCGGATAAGAAAGCGAGCCAGCCGGGGAGAGAGAAAAACACAGGCAGGGAAGGGATGAAGGAAAGCAAGAAGAGAGCTCTTTGTAGTCTTTCAAACTAGAGAGAGTTGTTAAACAATAAGTGGCACTAATGACTCTCTCTCTTTACCTTGTGTCTGGCTCGTCACGATCGGAGTCCACCGGGGCGAGTTTAGAACAGGTGTGGACCACATGTCTCCCTCTGGTCTGCTCTGACCTTTGACCTCTGCTCTTCCCTTGCCAGCCACAGACACTCAATTCTGCCGTCAAGCTTTTTCGCCACAGCTCGACGGCCCTGCTAGCGTGCGTGTTTGTGATGCAGAGATTACACCGTGTGAAAGTGCTCCCTCTTCACGCCCTTCAACAACTGAGGCAGCATCAATTATTCAGCAACACGTTGCAGAACACTACGCTACAGACAGCAGTGCTTTTTCTCTCTTTGCCTACCTCTGGATTCCTCAATTTGTCTACTGGTTTATGCCCCCATTTTGTTTCTCTTACCCCCTCCCCCGGTCCGCTCACTTCTGCCCACTTCGTCTCTCTGTCATGTTTCCACAACTGGAGACGAGAATCTCGTCAAGGCAGTTTTGAGGGGCCAGAGGGGAGGCCGTGGAGGGGATCTTGGAGGAAAGGGTGTGGCCGCCCACACTGCAGCACTCTATTGTGTTGCTCCGAGTCCGACCCGCCCCCTCTCTGACACAAAATAGGACACACGCTGTGTAGAGTCGTGGACCTTGTGTTCGCTCTTCTCTGGTTGGAGGGGCGTATTCTCCTGGTATCAGGGCTGAGTACAGATAGCTTTGTTTTCCATCATGTGTCTGGAGACGGCAGGTTCCCGTGGTGCAAAGGGCAGGAAGCCTGACAGAGACAGTAGGACTTAACCACACGGCCTATCATAGGGATGTCAGGAGGAGGACGCTGTACTTTGAGTTTTAGAGTCTGATACTTCCAGAAGTTTGTCTCATCGTTGACCCTCCTCTTCAGGGAGGTCAGGGTGAGCTGGAGAGCAGCGACTCTCCACTCAGCTTCTTGCTCATGCACATTCCAATGCACGTTTGCTTGCTTGCTGTCATTGCGGAGGGAAGACAGGCTTAACAACTTCTCCTTAATATTTTAGACCGTTCAAACGCATTGCACTACGTCAAATAAACGCATTGAACTGCGTGGGTGTGAGCGTGTTGTTGCAGGTACAGACGAGAAGATGAAATATAAACCGGGAGGTCCAGTTTGAATAATCCATCTGTGAGTCTGAAGGCTAATCAGATGCCAAAAACACACTGCTCAGCAGGTTGTTCTTCTTTTTTTGGGGCAGGACTGTACAGCAAGAAATCAATCATAGCCACACCAAGTTTGTCTCTAAGTGTATGTAAATGGAAGAACTGGCACAGTACCATGCGGTATTAGATTTGGACTGCAAAGTGTGTTGCCTGCCTGGATGACGTTGCTGCTGTGCATCAACAAAATTTGAGCCAGCAATGGATGACCTTGCATTTGTTTGATGGAGCCTTGTGCTGCAGTGCTCCCCATTGTGGTAACATTAGGGCTGTGTATGCGATACAATACAGACAGTATCATGATGTAGAGGCAATTATTCAAGATACCATGATACAATAAGCAAGGCAATATGTTCTGTTTTTTTTTTAAATTAAATTTTAGGAAACTTGACATAGTATGAAGAACACACTAGAAATACTTTGTTTGAGAATAGGCAAAACAGCATATTTATATTGTATACAAAGAACTGTTTTTTCCCCCAAACTTCATGTGATTATCATAAAGTGGGTATGTCTGTAAAGGGGATACTCGTTGGTACCCATAGAACCCATTTTCAAGCACATATCTTGAGGTCAGAGGTCAAGGGATCCCTTTTAAAATCGCCATGACAGTTTTTCCTCACCAAAATTTTATAAAAATTTGGAGCTTTATTTAGCCTCCTCCTCAACAAGCTAGAATAACATGGTTGGTACCAATGGATTCCTTAGGTTTTCTAGTTTCATATGTTGCCAGTAACTTCACCCCCGCTACAACCTCTGAACGATCGAGTATCGGCCGGCCCCGACAGTGGGAAGTCAGATTTTTAAGAGGTTAGTTCATACCCACGTGTATCGATATTTACTTACGGCCTTAGCCAACATGGTGGTCCCAATCAATCCAAAACATGACCGGTTCTCACGTTAACAGTGGCATGTCAATCTGCAGCTGACTGTCCTCCCTCAGCTGACTGTGGTGATCATCGGACTGTGAAGATGTGTGCTGCGACCCATGAGATGGTGATATCTGAGCTGTAGGGACAATCATGTGGGTGGCATACAATGCCTGCTAAGTAGGCAGTTATGTGTGAGAAAGCAAAACAATAGCGTGTATGTGCGTTTGAGCAGCACAAAGGCTGCGTTCATGGTGTCAGGACGTCCTCGGGCTGACCTCAGGTGAGCATGCCTCACCCTGCAGTGGTTTACAGATTAAATATTTACTCAGGAATAATCACATGATTAATCACGATTAATTGCACATTAACCACACATTTTTTGTCAAGTACTCTTATCAACAATGAGAGTGGGCAAATATGCATTCTTTATACAAATACATGTATATATTTATTATTGGAAATCAATAAACACCACAAAACAATGAGAGATATTGTCCAGAAACCGTCACAGGTACTGCATTTAGCATAAAAAAATACACTCAAATCATAACATGACAAACTGCAGCCCAACAGGCAGCAACAGCTGTCAGTGTGTCAGTGTGCTGACTTGACTATGACTTGCTCAAACTGCATGTGATTATCATAAAGTGGGCATGTCTGTAAAGAGGAGACTCGTGGGCACCTATAGGACCCATTTTCATTCACATATCTTGAGGTCAGAGGTCAAGGGATCCCTTTGAAAATGGCCATGCCAGTTTTTCCTCACCAAAATTTAGCAATAGTTCAGAGCATTATTTAACCTCCTTCACTACAAGCTGGTATGACTTGGTACCAGTGGATTCTTTAGGTTTTCTAGTTTCAAATGATGCCTGTATCTTCACTCTAGCTGTAAAAGTGAGATTACTGATGGCGTTAAAGGAACTAGTGGCGTTAAAACGAATTTATGTGTTACGTGTCACATTAATTTTGACAACCCTATTACAAACACATCCTCTGAGCATCCTCTCGGTCTGACTTTAGCTGTGAGAAAAGCCGGTTATTTGGATCAGTTCGGCTTTCTGACTTTGCTGCTGTTGTTCTAGTTTTTACCCTCCAAGTACTGGGAAGATTTTTTTAAAGCTTACTTTAGTGTTGTGCACTGCGGAATAATGCAGCCCGTAATGCTGCAGTATATAAAGACAGAGTTTTAATTGGGCAGTGAGCTCAAACTGACCTCCAATTCGCCCTCGGACAGGGAGATTAATTTAGCCTGACACACCCCAGCCACTAAATGAGTGTACACTTAATCACACACCTACCTTATAGGATGCTCTGCTGCTCAGTATACAATGATCTGCATCAGTTACCTACTTACAAATACAATACAAAAGATCATGTTAAAGCAGCTCTAACTCAGAAAAGCTAGTCCCCTTGTCTGGTTTTGTACTTTCTACTGACATTTTACTGGCGGTTACAGAGCACCAAGGTTTAAAGAAGTGTGAGGAGTGTAACAGCGCCCTGCGTCTCTACGCTGCCGGTCAGGCTCTCAGTGGAGAATTAATCTCTGTTTGAAACAATCTCGTAAAAGTTTAATAGAGTGTCTCTATGCTGCAGCTCATCCTGTTAGAGGAATTAGAAAACACTGTAGTGCTCCACTTCTAAACCCTCTGCCAGCTGCTGCAGTAGGATCATAGGCTGCAAACAAAGTCTGCCTAATTTAATTAACCAAGGTATACATTTTATGCAGGAACGCACTGTTTAATTTCAGAACAAAACATGCGAGTATGCAGCGAGTTTGTCCAACTAGCACGCAGACAGTGATTAGTATAATCTGTTTCACTCTCATATTAAGTCTGCTGAGATGAAAGACCTGTCTTGTGCATTTTCTATAAGCTCATTTTCTTACCTTGTCTAGAAGCCCAAAATATTCACTAAAGGGCTAATCTCTAATGAAAAACGTCTGAATAGAAAATGGGCTTTAACCTAGTAGTAGTGCGTTGAACTGCACGGACCTGAGTCCTCATTTGGACAGCTTTTACACCATCTCATGTAGACCTGATGACCTATGATATCACTGTGTCACAAGCGGCAGGCACAGCATGTGGATCAGCATGTGTGTGTATATTTACTGTATATTAGTGACTGTTACTGTATATTCAGCTGCACCCATAAGCAACGACACTTCTTCAAGTAATTACTTTGGTCTGAGGATTACTGGGATCACTTTTTAAGTGGCTAAACGCGATCTTCACAGTTTAAGACCTCTCTCACTGTTAAAATGAAGGACCCAGTGTTGGTCTTTCAAAGTAAAAGAGAGAAATAGGCTGAAACAGCAGCCTACACCTAAATTACCCACAATCTTAATCAGTAGACAAACAAATTTTATTTGTTGCCTGTTAAAGGAGCAGTGTGTAGGATTTAAGGGGATCTATTGGCAGAAATGGAATGTAATGTTCATAACTATGTTTTCATTAGTGTATAATCATTAGTGACCTTCTTATCTACACAGGGAGCGAGTCCAAGCCCCTGGGTAGAGCGCCGGTTGTTGATCCCAACATGGTCGTAGCGGCCAGCGGTGTTACTGCAACTTCTCTGTCTGTCACATGACATCAAAAAGACTTTTTCTCAGACTTACATTGAAAAAGAGACGTCTGTAACTCAGATGCCTCTACATCCTGCACACTGGCCCTTTTTAAAGGTAGGGTTGGTAAAGATTTTAGAAGCATTTTTTGTTACATTAGTTGAAATATGCATTACACCCTGACAGCAATCAATAAATCAAATGCTCTGACAAAAAAAGGAAAAGGTATCTGTGGCTGTCGCAGGACTGTAGGCCTGAATGAAATGATTGGATGGACCACCTACCTGCCTGTCTGTCTACCACTCATTGCAAGTCTTCCACAAGCTGCTAGCTTGACAGCTAAGACTGTTAACAATAGCCATGTTTGTTTACATTGTTTACATCTACACTCATTCTGATGTATTTACGTTTATAATGATAATAGTGGGGGAGTGGTTTGGAGGGAGGCCTGAACGGACATGCTGTCGGTGTTGCTGACTTTCTCTCTAGATTTTGGGACTTCTTGAGACAATCAGCAACGTGCTGCTAGCTGCTATCGTTGGAAAAGAACTGATAACACAGGCTTGTTTTTTTCAGTTGGATTATTGGATTATTAAAAATCTAGTGCACTCTTGATAGTTTCTGAAGATAGCCCACCCGGCCTTTAAGTCTCTTTGTAAGGCTTTATTGGTTTGATTGGATAATGCAACCCACTTGATGCTGCATTCGTCTCATGATGCCTTCACATGTCAACAACTAATCTAATGAGTTGAACCTTTTATATTTCTCATTTTTTATGGTTTGTAAATTTAACAAACTATGCATAAATTCTTTAAATAGTCCAATTTGGAGACAAATTGTGAGACATTTATTTACCTTCTGGTTTGTAAAGAAATGTAACAGTGTTCCCTTTTCGTTTTTGTAGAGTAGAGATCAGTAATATGCTTCTCTTTATCATCCAGTTAACCACTTTTCCCATCTTGTTCTTTATCCACCAAGAAAACGAGCCTGATCTCAACGTGGGTCGTGACTTGGGGACAACCTGTTTACGCCACTACGCGAAAGAAAAGAGTGACGGCAAGAAAAACTGCGTTCGTTCGTAATTGCAGCTGTTGTAGGTCCACCTCAAGAGAGTTATTATGAAGGAAACCAAACGTAAAACTGCTAAAGACTGAGCAACGTTGCAGAGAAACAGAAGGAGAGGAGCAAAAAGACTGTTTCTTTCTTCTCAAGTCCCTTGTCCTGCTCTTGTGCTTTTCAACAAAATTCAGTTGTGGTGGTTTGTTGTTGAGGTGTTGAGTAGTCCTCCTCCCTGAGAGCTTCTTCATGCAGATTGTCCCACTTTCCCCCTCTCTCTCTACGCCCTCATGTCTCTGCAGCTCTCAGACGAATGCCTGGGTGGCTATGTGATCAGGTGGGAATGCAAGTGATGAAAAATTTAACTTGGCTGGCTGAATGTGATCTTCACTGTGGGAAAAAAAAAAATCAATGAGTAAAGTGCATAGTAGCACTGAAGTCATACTCATGGCTCTATCAGCCCCCTGTTTCTCAGCGGTGGTATACAGTATACCGCAATGCTACATTCTCCACAGGGCGAGGCGTAGGTAGGGTGGGGCTCTGATCTTCTCGCATGCACATCTTAGCAGTTTGTCACGTACTCAGGCTCGGTATCTGCGAGGGTTCTGGTGACAGACTGCCGCCCGGTTGAAATGGTGGCCGTATTTCATTGGCCGGCCTGTCACTGCCGGCAACCTCCGGCTCTCTGAGCTGTTGCCTCTGCAGGAGTCATTACACAGCGAGGCCACCTCTCCACAATGTGCAAGCACACACATACGTGCACATGTACACCACACATTAGCAGGCGTGAGACTGAGTTATACCTCTGGAGCAGCGGGTTGGAGAGAAGAGTGAAATGGATGCAGAAGGGGGGGGGGGTGTTCTTGTAGTTGCTGCATAGGCTGATCCTGATTCAGCTTTTTCTGCCCTCAGTGATGACGGGATCAGAGCCAAACGCTGTACCTGACTCACACACAGCTCCCTGATCATGATCTACAGCTTTTACCTCCATATAACCTCAGCTTTATTCTGCAACTTATTAGTTATCAGGCAGCAATTAACCCTTTAATGCCAATTGTTGCAAATTTGCATCATACTGCTTTGATCCAGACTGCAGCAGAGATGGTGTACTCATTCCCCCAATGCCAGTTTGTTCATATTCAACACGGACCTAGGAACCTTTTGCAAGCGCTCGCTTCTGGTAGGACTGGTCGGAGTGAGACCTACATCCGGTTTATGGGTTAAGGTTAGGGTTATCTAGTCAATGTGCTATAGACAAATTAACAATCTCCATTTAATTTAACATCAGCTTGAAAGCAAACACAATTTTTTTTTTTATAATTGTAAATAAATTTAGGCTTCAAGAGGTTAATGATTATTTTCATTTTTGATAATCTCTTGATTATTTTCGTGATTAATTAAAGTCTATCATTGTTTCCCAATGTCCAAGATGACATCCTCAAACGTCTTGTTTTGTCCACACCTTAAAGATATTTACTGTCACAGAGGAGTAAAGATTATTCAAAAAATCACATTTAAGAAGCTGGAATCAGAGAATTTTGATTTGTTTCTTAAACTGTTTAGTTGATTAAATTTAAAAAAAATGCTTGTTTTGTCTGAGAAGAAGTCGCTTTGCAATGATATAGGATAGAGAACAGAAGCAAAGCCTCACATTTGTTTGACATTTGTCTTTATAAAGCAACTTAATCAATTAGCAAAATTGTTACTCTAACTGTTGATTAACTACCTGATCACTCACCTAATTTTTTCTGTAGTAATGCGGTTATGCCACAATTATCAATAATCTCCTACAAGCCAATGTTGGCAGCAGATGTTGATAGATGAGCAATATAAACTTTTGAGAAGTAGAGCTATAAAGATTAATCTATTAGTTGTCAACAATTAAAATAATCAACATCTATTTTAATTGATTAATAAGTCTGAGTCATTTTTACTCATAATTCTCTGATTCCAGCCTCTTAAATGTGAATATTTTATGGTTTCTTTCCTCATCTGTGACAGTAAACAGAAAATGTCATCTGAAGACGTCATCTTTGAATCTAATTTAAAGACCTCAAACAGGAAATGGTGATGGGCATTTTCTTTCAGTTTCTGACATTTTATAGACAAAAAAGAATTACCAATTTATCAGGATAATGAAAACAATCATTTTTTTGCTGCATTAGTTTTTCCTTGTCTTTTCTTCTGTGATGCAGCCCAGGTTAGTCTGTCAAGAGTCAGAAAATATTAAAAAAAATGCAATTTTCCAGAGCCAAGACGACGTCTTCAAATAGCTTGTGTCTGAGGAACTGTGAATTTGCAACGATATGATGGAGCAAAGCAGGAAATCCTCATATTTGAGAAGTTGGAAGTACAGCTTAATTGATTAATTGATTATCTGTCACTGCTTAAATTCATTATTATTTTGATAATCGGTCTGAGTCGTTTTTTAAGAACAGAAGTAAAAATTCTCTGATTCCAGCTTCTTAGATGTGAATATTTTCTGGTTTCTTTGCTCCTCTACAACAGTAAATTGAATATCTTTGCGATTTGAGGATGTCATCTTGGGTCGTTGGGAAACACTGAGTGACATTTTTCACCATTTTCTGACATTTTATAGACCAAACAACTAATCAATTAATTAATCAAGAAAATAACCAGCAGATGAATTCATGATGGAAACAATGGTTAGTTGCAGCCCTTGTGAGAAGATAACAGAGGATAAGATTAATCAGGATAAAAAAAAAAAAAAAACATGTACACACTGCCGCGCACACACACACACACACACACACACACACACCCAGACTGTATATTTAAGTGGACCCCATCTGCATGTTCCTGGCACTCCTTCCACTGCAGGCACCACTATATCTTGTACCCCATAAAGCCTCTGTCTGGGGACGAAGGTTGTAGCTGTGGCTGGAGACAGCGCCGATGTGACCTCAAGGTGGATGTGGCGATAGTATCTCATGTCATCGACGGCAGTTCTTGGTCTCATCCTTTGTCTGATGGAGCCTTATTCCCCTGCTCTTCCCCCCCGGCCTCGCTGCCTTCCACTGGCGCTCAGATAAGGATCGCCAGCCATCAGCAGATACCCGCGGTGCCGCTGCCCGCCCTATCCTCTCAACTCTCACTACATCCTCTATCTCCATCTCTAACGGCCATTTTCGGCATGCCACTGATGATTCTTGGAATGCAGCGATAAGCTCCAAACACACCAGTCACGTACACATGTTTAGTATCATGCATCTTCTTCCCCACTGGGGGTTATGTGTGTGTGTTGCTGTGTGACAGCAGCTGTCATGCACAACTATTCGACGACTGAGGGAGGCTATTATACACTGTGTTAGGCTTCAAAATGCTGGGGGGGGGGGGGGGGGTTTACATGTATGCGCACATGCACCGTCAAGGTCCCTATGAGTCACTGCCGCTGACATGACTAAATCTGACAGAGGAGTGAACGAATAAATAAGAAGGGATGATGGAGCGATTGGCGACGTTTAATCTAGAAGTAGGGAGTCATTACACGCCATCGCTCATTATGACAAGTGTTAACCCGCTAATAAAGACGAGAACGAACCTTTACCCGCCCGATGATGTGTCTGCACATGAAAGAAGTCCCACGCCCATCCTGGCGTTGCATTTGAAAGTGTCTCGATGATTCTTGTAATGCTGGATGCTCAGAGAGAGCGCCGTCCAAGATTGTCATGGTTGATTTAACTTACGACACACACTGTCAGACAGACCACTCTCGCAGACAGACACACACACTCAGCGGGCTCCCTCCCATGCTTGTGTTGTGGATTAGTCAAATCCCCCGACTGGCTGCTAAGCTGATTAAGGGGGGTGTTCTCCACTGGTCATTTGGAGACACTGCACACACACATACACACACTGGGACGGCTCACCTTAATATTGTCTCTCCTGCTGGTCCAGGATGGTATAATATGTGTGTTTTTGTCTGATATCTATCCATACGTCCTCAGACAGATGGTGTAGGTCACTACACTGTCATGGTTTGCATCCCTACAGCGAGGCGTGTGCATGTGTGTGTGTGTGTGTGTGCGTGCATGTGAGTGTGTGTGTGTGTGAGTGTGTGTGTGTGATAGAGAGAGAGAGAGATGAGGGCTGTTGGAACAGACTGAGGCCCAGATGGCTGTGTCCGACAGAGACAGGAAATGGAGGTGACACCAGGTGGATAGTGCCCTTGAGGGTAAACCACACACATTCACCTGGAGGCCTGTCTCACTTCATGTGAACGGATGAATTGTACGACAGCGTGTAACCTAATTTAGTGCTGAAACAATTGGTCTACAATTTGGATAATCCATTCATTTTTCAGTAATTTGTCAAGCAAAAATGAAAAACTTTCACAGGTTCCAGCTTCTTATGAGTGAAGATTTTCTTTCTCAGACACAACAAGCTATTTAACGACGGCGGCTTGTCTCTGGAAAATTGTGATGAGCATTTAAAAAAATATTTTAAAAAATACATTTCTTTAGTCGATTTGACATTTTTTCATGCTTTTTCATGCTGAGCGACTTATTTTCAAGGAGCTTATGAGCACAGTACAAGAAGTGGTGTTTTTGTGTGGTTGTGGACAAATTCAGTTTTACAGATTCGTCAATTAAATCAACTCATAGATGAGTCAACAAAATCGCTTGTTAGTCGATTAAGGATTTGTTTGGTTGAGATGGACATTGACTGATTGTTTCAGTGCATGACGAAATAATTAACCAAAACATAGTCACCAGATTTGAAATTCTGAAAATGATAACCGGTTGCAGCTTAATCTCATTTGAATCTCATCCATCCTCAATCTGTTTGAGACGTATCCCTCCCCCAACACATACACATTCTGTCTTCCCAGACTGGGTTAGTAGAGCAGACATGGGCAGTAGATGGGCTAGGAGGAGCTAGTTAACTTTTGATAAGCAGCCTTTTTCATTATGCATAGAGACCCCAGCCCCCAGTTTCCAACCCTGCAACCCCTCCGCCACCATGGGAGAGGAATCAGAGCATGAGCTGTCTGGAAAGGGCGGCTGGCGTCCGGAGGGATGAGTTTTGTGATAGAGACGTAGATATACACTCCTGGAAAAAGCAAGGGTAGGTTTAGGCTGCAGGATTAGTTAAAATCAGCATTAGTCAGAGGTGAAATTGATAGTTGTATTGTTGTAGGTGTTCTCTACCAGTTGGTTGACATGGGAGACTGACTCCCTCCGGTAACTGTGCGACCCCTGACCCCTGACCTGTGCTCCCAGCTCACGGAGTGCAATGGACCCTGACGAGAGCCCGCATGGTTCCACACACACACACACACACACACACACACACACACACACACACACACACACACACACACACACACACACACACACACACACACACACACACACACACACACACACACACCCTCATCTTCCTCGCTTTTTCCTGTTGCTGTGTTCCTCCAGCTAGAGATGAAGCATCTCGGTAGCTAGTAAAGGGTTAATGACTTCCTGATCTGAGTGGTAGTGCAGAGGAATTTACCCCCACTGAATTTTCCCCCGCCCCCTCCCTGTCACCCCCTTTTCTCTACTCTCCCTTCACCCTCCCCACTACCATGTGCAACATGGACAAGTGCTGGTGATTTCTAGAGATGTTGCCATACCAGAACTGTACATACCAATACCAGTGAAATTCCATGATTCTTGATTTTGATACTACAGTAAAAACCAAAAGATCCCATGTATAAATCCAGTATACTTCAACATACACTCCTTTATTACCGTTTGCATACTTTTTGTTAGTATACTTTTGTTTTTTGTCAGGAAGTTAAACAGATCATATCTCCCTCTCTAATATCTATTTAATATTGCTGTGAAAACAGCTGGATTTATTCAAGTTTCTTGCCGAAAACTTTTTACAAGGTTACATTTGAACACATCATGATAACTTTTTATAATTTACCTTCACCCAATATTGCTGATCGATTGTTTGTTAATAGTCATTTTTACTGAATAGAGCTCAAAGGCATCATAGTGGAAGTAAATGCCTGTTTTGAAATTGGCAGGATTTTAGCAGTTTAGCAGCCAGTAAGCAGCACCGTCCTGCACGGCGCTAACGGCTAACCTTAACTAGCTCTCATCCCGCCGATTTCAACACAGATTTCTTGTTTCCAGTGTAGTTAGAGAGTGTGTTTACTGTGTCCCAAGTACATTTTATATCATCCCCAGGACGCCGATAGTACGCTGTGGTACTGTAGAAAAACAAGTACTGTCATGTTTTCAGAACTTTGGCATCGACTTGGTACTGAGGTATCGGTTCTCGTGACATTTATAGTGATTTCCACACACCTGTACATCAATGTCGCTTTCATATCTATCATAGTGGAGACAGCCAGCCAAGAAATGTTATAACCCCCCATAAGACCACAAATTGACGTTTTTTTTATGGATTTAACAAACGAGATATAACATGTTAATTTGAAGGTTTAGGGGGTGCTGTTAGACAAATTCTGTTACCCGGTTTGGACATAGCCAGTCAAGCTGTTTCCTCGTTTCCAGTTTTGTTTAACTCCCAAGCACATTTCGTAAAAACTAACCTTTAAGTTAGTCTGCTCCTTATTCTTCAAACTTTGCTCATTCATTATTAACCAGATGTTTCCAGATGCTGATGGGAAATATCCCCTAAAAGCTGATTTTTTTTTTTTTTTTGTGTCAGTGTGGGTCAGTGAGCCCTACTTTTATCATCCATTTTTGTATTTCCTGTGTCATCAGCAGTGCAGTTGTTTCATGCAGTGTTTGTTTTTGAAACCCAAAGTTGAGAGGTCAGCGGCTTGCTTCCTCGCCTGCCTGAAAGCATCCTTCAGTACTTTGTTCTCCATTATAAAGTTGGGCCAGAAGTGAAATTTACCAAAGGTGCAGCAGTGACTTTTATCCCCTAAAATCTCCTGTTCTTTACTTATTTATGCTCAAGCACAGCACAGCACAGAGTAGCTCTTATAGGTCTCCTGTCATCTGTTCTCTGCCGGTCTCTCTCCTCACTGAGCAGGTCTGCTGTGGTTTGGCTTCAGCCGGGTTTTCCACGTCTAAAAGTCACTAAGCTCGTTAACTCGCCTCCTTAAGACGACACTGCTTTTCCTAAAGGTTTCAAGCTCTGGGTGAGAGAGGAAATACCTATATGAGTTTTATGTGTGTGTGTGTGTGTGTCAGTGTGTGTTTGTTTTCAGAGGAAAGTCCAGACCCAAGAAAAAGACATCGGCTGGAATCTTTCCATTCCTGCAATAGTTTTCCCTCCAACACTTACTGTACTGTAACTCTATCTTTTCCTCTACTCCCCTCCTCACTCGTCGCTCGTGCATGAGTGTGTGAGTGAGTGTGTGTGTGTGTGTGTGAGTGAGTGAGTGAGTGTGTGTGTGTGTGTGTGTGTGTGTGTGTGTGTGTGAGTGTGTACAGTGAAGCAGTATTAGGCAGGCATGTCTGGAACTAATAGATTCCACCCTGCTGAAGAATCTTATTAGGAAATACTACCTGCAACCTAAGGCTTCAGACTACCTTCTCATACAACTGCCTTAAAATCACGTCTCATAGCCCCGCCATTCACACACACACACACACACACACACACACACACACACACACACACACACACACACACACACACACACACACACACACTTGCCCCCCTCTTCAACCTGCAAACCCCTGGCCTAGTTTCTCTCCTGCTGTCTCTCGTCTCTCTCCCCTTTTTCCCTGCCTGGTTTCAGGTTCGGAGGTTTATATTGGTGAGCTCCACAGCTGCCTGTTTTTCTTCAGGCCCTTTCATTTGAAGAAACAGACACACACACACCTCAGTCCAACCCCCCATCCTGCTGCACACACACACACACACACGCTTCCTGTAGTTGTTTTAGTACGACCCTCCCCTCCCGTGTGCTCCCTACTGGCACTGAACTGGTCCGACTGACTTCCTGTCTCTCTGTCCTCTCTTCCTGTGTGTACAGGGATGAATGGACGTATTATTCACTGTGACGCAGTGACACCCCCCCCCCCCCCCCCCTTTACTCACCCTTTACACTGCTTTCTGTTCTTTCCCCATTTCTTTCTGCTTCTTTCATTCTTCTGAGGACAATAGTATGAGCTCACAGTGGTACAACTCAAAACCATTACTCCCCCTCCTCTTCTCCACCACGGCTCTCTGCTGCAGTATCGGCCCCCGGAGCAACAAAGACCAGGCCTTACTGCATAAACACTGTATGCAGACACGCACAAACACAAACAGAATGGGTGATGTTGTACCTCGCTGACAGCTAGATCTCCTAGTTGAATTTCCCAGAACTGGTTAACGGTTGTGTGTGTGTTGTGTTCCTGCTGTGTTCGCTGATTACCTGGCACAGGTTGTGGGCACTCCAACGCTGGCAGAGAGGCCTGTGTTTAAAGGATTATCCCGCTTAATACAACTTGAGTCTCATTTCCCCGGTTTTGACCTTCGTTTCTATCGATTATGACAACGCAGTCACATTCATAGTGGGGCTGTTTTTAGTACCACAGCACTGGTATTATAAATAATTAATAAAATTTATAATTTTATAGTTAAATTGTTCACTAAAATGTTTCTGGAAACATTTGAGGAGAGAAATAGGCATTAAATAACATCAGCGCTGCCTAGTTTGACCATTTGAGCGGAGTTCACCGGCATTGATTGACAGCTGCTAAGAGACTAGGGGTGGGGGAAAGATTGATACAGCATAGTATTACGATATTTTGTGTGGCAGTATGATATCCATACACAGATCTCAAGTATTGATCTTTTACTACATACATTATTAACCTCTTAACAAGCCAGCTGTCTGCTGGCCACTTTTCTGTATTTCAGAGGTTGTAGCAGACTCAGTGTGAAGATATTGGTATCGTATGAAATTAGAAAACCTGAAGAATTGATTGGTAACCAACCATGTCATACTAGCTTGTCAAAGAGAAGACTAAATAATGCTCCAAATTTTTAAATGACCTCTAGACCTCTTGACCTCTGACCTCTAGATGTGTGAGTGAAAACTCAGGTGAACAGAGTGAAAATTGCGTCTTATTAGGTTAAACAGGTGATAGAAAATTTGCAGTTAAAAAACGGTAAGAAATCACAGTATATCTTTTTGTAATGCTCAGCATATCGAAAAATGTTTAAAATCACATTGTATCATGACTTAAGTATTGTGAGGCCTCTGGTGATTTATTATATAGGGGCAAACAAATGAACGTGTTTCGGCAGTAAGCCTGACTTTGAAAACTGGCTTTACATTGTGATCGTTCACGCTGACGAAGGCTTATGGCCGAAAGCGCATTTGTTTGTTTGCCCTATATGATAAAGAAGACACTTCATCTGTGAGTGCTGGAGATTTTGGAGTTATTAGTTGGAGTTATTTTCTGTCGCCTCTTTCCTTGATAGAAACTTCTTGGCTCTGATTGGTTGTTTTTGCTTGGCGTGTGAAATCTTGCAGGTGCCATTAGGAGCACTAGGAGGACACAGTTTTGTCACAGGTTACCTGTCTCATCCAATTCTGTCAGGATATAATGATGATTTTGTAAAAAATAACTTTTTTTTCATATTTGCTCAAAGTTAGCTACTGCAGCTTTAATCTCTGAGATTAACTTGGTTAGTGTTGTTAATGAACAACAGGTGTCATGGTCCAAAACTGTGAAAATAAGACTCGACTCGTAATTAACCAGCCTGTAAATGAACGGACCTGCCGTCAGTGTCAGTTCGAGCCTCGTCTCGAACACTCATCACGTTTACTTGTTAAACAGTTGCTGTGTGTGTGTGTGTGTGTGTGTGTGTGTGTGTGTGTGTGTGTGTGTGTGTGTGTGTGTGTGTGTGTGTGTGTGTGTGTGTGTGTGTGTGTGTGTGTGTCTACAAAGCAGTCCAGTAATAGAGGAGGACAGATCTGGGGTGGGGCTTCCAAGAGCAGGCTGGAGAGCTGCCGTCAAAACAGCTCAGAGTGACAGCTTGGACTCGCAGTGTCACATTGCTGTCAGTGTGTGTGTGTGTGTGTGTGTGTGTGTGTGTGTGTGTGTGTGTGTGTGAGATAGAGAGTGTGTTGTGCCCATATAGCCCTGGGTGTTTTCAGGTATAATGAATGCTAGCAGCAGTATGTGTGCCTCTTGTATCTAGGCCAGCTTCAGAACAGCATCCAGAGCCGCCATCACTTCTGTCAACTTCCAACTAAACCGCCTAAAGCTGGAGGTGTGTTTGCTGCAAAAGCTAACTTCAGCTATAAAAGGTAATGTTGCAGCTGGAAAACATGACTTTAAGGCTCCACGTTGTTCTTGCCAAAATGTGACTCGTTGCTGTTTTTGGCAGCATCTTGACTTTATTTCCTTTTCTAGTTTTATTTCCGCCGGAGTAAACATCACCGGTTTGTATGCAGCGACATGCCTGCCCACTGCAAAATTAACAGCGGGCACTGACCCCGGTGGTAATGTGCCGTTCTAGTGTGGTTATGCCATCTCCATCCATCACCTCTCTATTTTCATTTTCCCTTTTCTGGGTCAGAATAAACAAACTAATCAATAATGGATGATGAGGAGGGGCAGGTTTGGGTGACATGGTTTGAGAGAGATTTCTGCCATTTCATGCTTACGCTGTTTCTACATAGAAAGCCAGACATATGAAGGTTATACATTCACACATTTAATCACATGCTTCACCACCCCATCAACTACACTCAAAACAAACCAACAGGTGGCTCCTGTGACTGGGTTGCAATAAGGAAGGAAACAGATCTTCAAAAGAATCAGAGTCAACATGACATATGAGACACATATGGAAATGTACATTACTGCAGTATGTATGTATGTAGCTCTAATGTTACACTAAACAAATCCTGAAGGATGCATAGATGCTGGGTTTCTCAGCTTTATCAGTTTCTTTATATGTGAATAATGGCAGATGTTGACCGGTGTGGTTTGCCACTCAGGGGGGGGGGTGACCATGGTGGTTTTGGTGTACTGTGACCTCACTAACTGTCCTCTATAGGCCAACAATAGTGGGCAAAGCCAATGCTGAAGTGTCTTAAACTTGCATTCTTTCTGATAGCCAGCAGGGGGCGACTCCCCTGGTTGCAAAAAGAAGCCTGAATAGAAATCTGGGGAAAAAATGACTTGACTTCTCACTTGATTTATTACCTCAGTAAACATTGTACACATGAGTTTATGGTCTCAGTCGCTAGTTTCAAGTCCTCTTCAATAGAGCCTGATGTTCGTTAAGTAAATTATGGTCCCATTTAGAGTCAAATAGACCATAAACGTGTGATTTACAGTTCGCTACCACAACGTGTCCAGTTGTAGATCTTTAACACTTTCAATGTGTGCAGTTCATGAAAGTTAATTATAACCTAAAATGTTTAATTCAGTGTTCAGTTGTACTTGGTTTCACCCTCTAGTGTCACTTCTGACTGCAAAAAACCAAGATGGCGACGGACAAAATGCTGTCGGCGGTCCACAAACTGATGGGTGACGTCAGGGTGACCACGTTGACTTCTCATGTACAATCTGTGGGCGACAAGGGCAGTATGTAGACAAGTCTGTTATACAAGAAAATGTAAATCCCACAGAGAGGAAGAGCCCGTTGTGGTGTTGGTGGGACTGCTGAACAAACTGAAAAGTGTGTGAACAACGCTTGTGCAGACAAAGCCAGACAGACCTCAGCACTGCAGACAGAGAAAGAGGAGGAGGAGGAGGAGGAGGAGGAGGAAAGGAAAAAAGAGAAAGGAGAGCATCAGTAAAGTAGAATCCCAGAGCCCGGTTAAAAGACCTGTTCTCATCTGCCTGGAAAATGTGACGGGGCTGTCTGGAGGCATCACATTCCAGTTCACATCCCACTTCTTCTCACTGGCTCTGAGGGTGATGACCGTTACAGAGGGATGAGGCCGAAAGGCATCGATCTTTTCTGACTGCTGTACCAAGCTCCCCATCTTTCAGCTAACACTCCTTTCTTGTTTGACAATAACAGTGTCTAGATTGATAAAGATTTTTTTTTTTTTTGGATCCCTCAGGGAAATTCAGTCTAACAGCCAGTATCAACAAGCTATAGTGCGGAGAGCTCAGGGTTAGCTCGGGTTGAGCCACTGAGCCATATATTTTGTAAATGGAGCGTGCTGCCAGAATCGCTCTTCATCCTAATGTGACCGTTAGGGGCCTGAGAGGGGTTTCTGGGCACAGTGCATGGCCTCCCTGTTTAAATTAATTGCACCCCCATTAAACCTGCTTTCTAAACATTGGGGTCACATGGGACTGATGTCATCTTATCTCTCTACATATCCTCCAGATGCCCCTCCAGCTGATTATCTTACACTTTCTTTCACCTTCTTATTTCTTTTAGGGCAGCATCTAACAATTATTTTCATTGTTGATTAAGTCAAGTCAGTTTTATTTGAATAACCCAAAATCACAAATCACAATTTTGCCTCAGGGGGCTTTACAGTCTGTACAGGATATGACACCTTGTCCTTAACAGTGTAGAACAGAAGAAACATCAGGAAGAGAAACAGAGGAGGGATCACCCCTTCCAGGATGGACAGACGTGCAACAGATGTGTGAACAGAGTAACAACACAATGAAAATACAACCTAGGGAATCCATATGACAAAAATTAATACATATAATGTGAACATAATTGTGTGAGAAAGTGGATCCAGAATCCAAACAGATGGAGCCAGCAGCACAACCTCCTCTCCACTATGGATCCTTGAAAGAGGACCAGAATATTGTTTTTAAATCACATTTGCTTAATATTGTAAATGTATATTACCCATGCCAAAAGCCACCAGGGACTGAAGTAAATTGTTATAGAGGCTAAGTCTCCTGGAGGATGGAGGTCCAGGTCAGTCATGTGGAACGAGGCACCACCAGCCAGAGAGGCTGAGAGAGGTCACAGAATGGCTGATGGTGGGGTGGCTAACTGACCAATTAAAAGTTAGGACATAAAGATGGGTTTTGAGTTTGGATTAAAGACCTCACAGAATCAGACTGTCTGATATCTACAGGGAGGCTAATCTCTCGATTATCAGTTAGTTGTTTGGTCTATAAAATGGCAGAAAATGGTGAAAAATGTCAGCGTTTCCCAAAGGCCAAGATGGCATCTTCAAATGTCCTTTTTTGCCCACAACTCAAAGATATTCAATTTATGAAAATATTCACATTTAAGAAGCTGAAATCAGAGAATTTTGACTTTTTTTTTTCTTAAATTAAAATGATTCAATCCAATTCATTGATTTTCAAAAACGTAATAGTTGACAACTAATCAGTTCATCATTGCAGCTCTGCTTGTTTTCATGTGTTTGTGCACGTGGCGTGTGCTGCTGTGTTGGTTTGGTTAATTATAAGGCCGCCATCTTGAGGTTGTTGTGCCACCGCCTCGAGAGGCGGGACACTGACTCACTCCCCATCATTGACAGCGCTGTGCAATGAGGAAATTACACACAAACACGCACACACACACTCTCACACACTCACACAGACCACGAGACAATAACACATGTTGTCAAAGCAATTATTCACACCAGGTCATTAGCCCAGACCCAGACTGCGTGAGTTGTGTATGTGAGTGTTTGCGCCGTAGTGTCATAATGCCACAAAACTCCTCTGTTCTGGCCTTTTAATCAGTAAACAATGACTGAGTGAGCGGACGCAGCCGCTGGCTAGTGGCACAGGGTTTCGTGTTTATGAGCGAGAGGGAGGGAGACCGGGGGGAGGAGGAGGAACGGGGTGGTCACGGACACATTTAGATATCCCACTTCTCTTTGTGGTAATGAGAAACTGCACTCTCAGCTGTTAAACACAAAGGCAGCATCAACAGTTGCTGTCGGCCGGACGGACGCCTGACTGGGATTGTGTGTGTTTGAATTGGTGTGTATGTGAGGGGGGAGTCTGCACTGCACTGAAGCCAGCATGGAAGCCAAAACCGTTCGCTTTCTCTACAGCCAGCACTGTAAAGGTAGGACAGCTGTGGTAAACGAGCTGCACAGGCTGGCAATTTGAAGTGTGTTGTTTCTTAACTCTTTAAAAAGATGCAGCCTACTCAGCTATTGGCAGGCAGCTATGAGAGCACAGCATTAATCTGTCAGCTGTCAGCACTCATCCAGCTTATCGCCATCATAGCGCGTACGTCCCCGGGTGCGTATATGAGTGTGCACGTGTTGCTGCTTGGTGCGTCCCGGTCTATAACTGCAGCGGTGGACTCTCCAGAGGACTTTTTTGTAGCCAGTGATTGAATACGGTTACTGAGTGTGTCTGCACTGAGTGCACTCTATTAATTTGAGGCCAGACTGGAGAGCAGCATGGAGGAGGGAGAGGGGGAAGGAGGCAGGAGGAAAATGAAAAGTGATAAGCTGGGATAAATGACTGCCTCTGGAGATCTCTCTGTGTGGAAGGGGATAGCCGTTCAGGCGCACATGCGTATAAATGTGATGATGAACACACACATGCACAGCAGGCTGTGCTTTGTGAGAGGGGAGTGGATTTCAGCCAAGAAGACTACAGGCTGATGCGTCAGGGCCCTGCCAGGTGTTCCACCATCCACACAGAGCGGAAACTGCTTTAGATTTTAACATCTTACACACTGTTGTGGCACGTATCTTAATGATAGCGCTGCACTGTAACATATGCAGCTGAGCTTACTCTCCAGCTGTATGGATAATTGCCTGTTCACATTTTTTTAGAGAGTAGAGGCCTTTGATTTGAGGACAAACATACAGTGTATGCTTACCTTGCGGCCTCAATATGCTGCTTACACCTGGATTGCGGTCATAATAAAGTTATAACGAACTCATCTCTGTCTCTCCGTCTACCCCCGACAGAGATCCGTGCCCAGCTGGTGGAGCAGCTCAAGTGTCTGGATCAGCAGTGTGAGCTGAGGGTGCAGCTGCTGCAGGACCTGCAGGACTTTTTCAGGAAGAAGGCCGAGATCGAGGTGGACTACAGCCGCAACCTCGAGAAGCTGGCCGAGAGGTTCCTCACCAAGACCCGCAGCACCAAGGACCATCTGCTCAAGTATGGGACGCTCACATACACATTAGGGGTATCAGAAAATGTTGATACACATGAGTATCGGGATCAGAGGTTGACCGATATAGTTTTTTTTTTTTTTTTTTTTTTTTTTTTTTATACAGAATCAGGCCAGCTGATGGTTGATATAATTTCTTTGACTGTTTTTTTCCCTCCATCAGATAAAATATAACAGCTTAATAACAACAATTGATACAGAAAACTTAAGTAAAAATTTATTGAACAACACTTATGGTCTGTCTCACTGATCTGCATTTTGTGTCTGAATGGTTTCTCCCAGTCAGGACGTCGTTCTCAGTCTAGCCCACTGAGCGACATCTACTGAGGTCTGCTGGTAGGCCTGATGCTGATCATGAAAAAATGTCAAAAAATTGCCCGCCTCGGCTGATTAATCGTGATATACTGCTGTTTGATACTGTATTGATTCTTCGGTCTTTCAGAGGTTGTAGTGGACACAGTTTTAAAGGTAGAGTGAAGATACTGGCATCATATGAAACTAGAAAACCGAATGAATTTATACATAGTTGCTTGTTGTGAAGGAGGCTCAATAACACTCCTAAATTCTTGCAAGGAAAAATTATCATGGTGATATTAACAGGGGTCCCTTGACCTCTGACCTCAAGATATGAGTTCAATGGGTACCCATGAGTCTCCCCTTTACAGCCCACTTTATGATAATCACATGTAGTTTGGGGCATTTTTTTGCATTCTAAAATGGTGTATATCTGGTTTGTTCTTCATATTATGACAGTTTTCCTAAAATTAAATTTAAAAAAATTGCTATATGTTGCCTTGCTTTCAGTATCGCAGTAAATCGAAATATATCGAATTGTTACCCCCGTATCATTATATTGTCAGATTCTGTCAGATACACAGAGCTAACACTCATAAGCACGACCACACTGGGCAGCAGGTCGCTGCGATGATTTTACTTGTTTAGTTCAAGTTGATACCAAGTAAGATGAAAAGATTGGGGGGAAAAAAAAATCTTTATTTAGCCCTTTAGTGTGAGAGCGTTTTCAAGAGGAGTGACTTCCTTCCTGAGAAAAGAGAAGTTGAGACGGGCAAAAAAAAAAGAAAAAAACAGAAGGGGGTGACCACGAGGGATGGTGAGGGTGAGGGAGGCCACATTGGTGTCTGGAAAATACCGACTTGCATCAGTCTCTGCTTCCCAGTTTGATCTGATGAAACAGCAACTGATCTATTACTTGTTCATTTCATTAGGATGCTCGCTTCTGTTATCAGCGAGGTCCTCTGAGTCTGTGTTTTTGTTGTGTGTGTGTGTGTGTGTGTGTGTGTGTGTGTGTGTGTGTGTGTGTGTGTGTGTGTGTGTGTGTGTGTGTGTGTGTGTGTGTGTGTGTGTGTGTGTAGCTGTACATTTAGCCAGAAATGACCAGGTGGTGATTTTGTGCTGTGACTATTTTACGGCGTCTTGCTGTGTGTAACCTTGCCCAAACAGGGATTCTCTCTTGTCTGTCTTTCCTTCTCTCTCTTCCTCACTCTCTCATCTATACATAACATGCATACAAATGCACAGTGGAGCTCAGCAGCTTTAACAGCGGGATGTGTTCTTGTATAATTTATCTGGCGGTTGTTGGTGGGAGTGAGCGGTCTGTTTCACTGTGGGGAAGGATTCACTGAACTGCCAGCTAATCATAAACCACACACAGAAATTCAGTGGCGCTATACCACAGATAAATGGAGGCAGAGGGCGCTTTCCATTTAGTTAATTATGCCTCCTTGTATCCTCGCTGCTCCATCTCTCAGCCTGGGTCTAAACCAAATTAAACGCAGAGGAGGGTTGAGCAGTAAAACATGGGTGTAACCTGTGCAGGCGTGTCAACACCCCGTCGATGAGAATGTGTCTAATGACTGATCGCTGCTGCTGATCCGAGGCTTTGTGATCATTACTGCAGTGTTATTAATACAGTATTACTGCATTTCTGAGTGTGTGTTTTTTTTTTCCTGAAACAACCCATGGGGGTGTGTCGTGATTTGTAGAGCAGCTGTGCGTTATTAGTAACTGCTAACTCTTCACAATGACGGTGTTGGATTAAATGAGGATGACCCCTCCAGTAGATCCCATTCCTCAGCCTTCCAGGCATTTCTCTCTCACCTCTCCAAGAGCCAAAATACAAGAAACACACAGATGCAAGTAATGAAATAAGGAGGAGACACTTAAGCTAAAAGGAGAGCACCCATAGTGTGAAGAGCCAACTTTGGGTTGTTTTTTCAGCTTGTGTTACTAAAGCAATTATTCTATAAATAGATAAATAACACAGTTTATCACCCATTTTCTACATAGCAATAATTGAGCTTTTGATTAAAGGTACGGTTGGTAGAGTTGTTCAGATACATTTCTTGTTATTTGTTGAAATTACATACAGTCAGCAATCAAATCAAATGCTCCGACAAAATAAATCTGTTATCTGTGGCCGTTGCAGGACTGTAATAAACCCATCCAATCATTTCATTTGGGCACAATGAAGGCTACCTGCCTCGCTGCCAAATATACACCAGGCAGCGACGAAGAGCGGCTCGCCGCAATAATTACGTTTTTGTGAGGTCGGTAGGCGTGCTCACGTGTTTTAGGCAGGAAGAAATTCTTTGTATCGTACTGTAGGTCAACACGTCACAGGATCTGAGGAGCTCTGACTGCAATTCAGGACTAAATGTTCAACTTTTCCCAACATTTGTTTGGCTGCACTTAGCCGCACAATCAAACAGCCACATCTTGCCGCCGCAGCTTTCCGTGGACGCTGCAGGGCAACTTGCCGCAGGCTGTTCTTCGCCACTGCTGTGGTGTGAATTTGGCATCAGTGTTGCTTTCTTGCTAGATTTAGCAACTCTTGGAGTTGGTGCCTCTAGCTAGGGCTGAGATTTTATTTTGTTCAATCATTTAAAAAAATCTAGTGTCCTCTTTCTAGTTCCTCAACATTCCCGACCCTGCCTATAAGATCTTAGGACCCTCGTATATTATTTTGAGTTTGCGAAGGCAAAGTAATAATAATTAAGTAATTATTAAAGTAATAAATGTTTCGAAAAGAACAATTTAGAGAAACTTTTTTGTCCTTTTGTCTCCTGCTTTGATATTTGTTTGACTTTAGCAGTAATATACGTGTGTACTGTAGGTGTTTTTTGTAGCCCTTTGTTGTAGAGGAAACACTAGCTGACTTTTTCTGCTCGCTCTCTTTTGGCTTCCTGTTAACCATGACCTCCTCCACAGCGACCTCTTTTTTTCCCTGTACTGTTCTCCCTCTCTTTTCTCGTGCATCGTGAACCTTTCCAGAATCGCTCATTTCTCTGCTGGGGTCAAACCTACGTCCATGCTCTCACCACACACACACACACACACACACACACACACACACACACACACACACACACACACACACACACGGCAGCACAGACTAAAAGGGATCGATAGGGCCTCTAAACGAAACCCAATTCCAACCAACAGGACATACCCCCCAGCACACACACCCTCCAGCTCAGATCAATACTGAGACAGTTGCAGAGTGTGTTTTTTTTCCCTGTCTTGCATATTGGGGGGTGGGGGGGGGGCAAAGGATAGCAGAGAGTAAAATATGTAGCTGAGTGGGTCAGCTACTGCCGCTGCTTCGGCAGGTCTGTTCACATCATAATCTGTCAAGAGGTGTCATAAAAAAAATACAATTCACTGACTGACAAGTGGTCAAGCTTTACTTTTCAATTCTCTTTCTGCTCTTCTCCCTCTCTCTGTTTCTCTTCATCCAACATCTGTGTGTTTAACAGTCTCCCTGCATCTGCTGCTGCTCAGTCCGGTTGCCACGCTGGAATTCCAGCTATTTTCCGGTTATGAGTGTGTGTATTTTTGTGTCTGTGTGTGTGTGTGTGTGTGTGTGTGTGTGTGTGTGTGTGTGTGTGTGTGTGTGTGTGTGTGTGTGTGTGTGTGTGTGTGTGTGTGTGTGTGTGTGGCTGTTTCTCCGTACAGCCAGGCGTTGATGGTGCTCCAAGCAATGTGGGGTGTGAGGGTTGTGTGTGTTGATCCCGTGGAGACCCCTGGTATTCCTGCTATTTGGCAGACTGTGTACAGCAGTAGTGGAGGAGGGTTTCACGGTTTAACCGTATTGTGTGTGTCTTTGTGTGTGTGTGTGTGTGTGCGCCTGTGCCCCGAGGCTGACAGGCTGATTGGTCACATGGAGAAGCCCTCACAAGTTGCACACTGATTCAGAGCTCATCCGTATGCTAAATATCAGGCCGGTTTCACTGTTAATGAGCTGCAGCCGCTCACACAACCCATGGCTGCAGCGACATATTATTTCAATTTTGGTTTTGTCTTCTGGTTTCTAAAGATGAAATGGTCATATCCACCACACGTGGACTGGAAATGTCTGTTTTGCATCTATTGCGTAAGTCTGTTCACAAGCACAGCTTTTCCTTCAGCACGGTGCAAGAATACAACATGTATGATATAAAGGGAAAGGGAGAGGATTTTGGAACGGAGAGAACAATGATGGATTCATCCCCTATATATATACTAGAGTATATACCACTATATACCACAGAGTTAACTCATGCTAGTCCTACCAACTTAAGTAAGCATAAGAGTGTAAGTGAAATACAGTAAATATTTAGCTCAAGCGTTGCAAGACAGAGATTTTATTGTATTTTTTTTTTACTGCATCTACTGAAATGTTCCTTCCACATAGAACCATAATGCATTAAGAAGAAAAGCCTTTGAATTGGGCTTGATAAAATCTCATTGATATCGGCTGAAGAGGTCCCATGATGCGATATTATCGCAGTACTTAAGTTACGGTACAATGTTATTGCAGTATTAAATATTTTGCAATAAACTACGCATTGCGATAAGATATATTGGGTTTTATTACCTTTTTTAACTGCAAATTTTGCAGTTTGTCAACATCTGTTTTACCTAATAAGATACAATTTTGATTCTATTCATTTCAGAGTTTTTAATTCACAAATCTAAAGATCAGAGGTCAAGAGACCCCTTTGAAAATGGCCACTCTAGTTCGCCTCACCAATTTAGCGTAAGTTTGGAGCGTTATTTAACGTTGTCTAATGTGACATGGTTGGTACCAAGCGATTCTTCGATTCACACAAAATATTGCGATACTGTGTTGTATTGCGCCCCCCCAAAGTTGATACCCATCGCAATCAATACTAATAATATATAATATTAATAAATAATAATAAATACAGGACTATGAATAGAAATAGAAATCAATTAATGTCACAATAATAAGTTAAATATCTTTTTATAATGTTTTATTTCTGGATTTCAAGTCTGTTGTTTTAGAACCATAACAGAAAAGCATTCAAACAAAAAAAAAAAACAACAAAAAAAAAACCTAACAAACGCAGTCCCTTCAAAAGACAAACATAATAAAAAAATTCAAATTGTTGTTCTTCTAATAGCACACGGTCTGTATTTTGTGCAGCCGGACCTGTTTCTTCATGCATCCTTGTGTCAATATAATTCTAAAAGTCTTGTTCAAACAACAAATGCATCTGCAGCCTGTCGCCTCCACAGACCTTAAGTTCAGTCAGAGCATTTAACCGTTCAGTTTGCGTCAGCTGTACTAAACCGCCAGCAGCGTTGTCCTGTTTAATGCTCTGCCTTTTGATCCCAAATGTAAGATGACCATTTAGCATTTTCTCTCCGACGTGATTCACTGGTAGCACCTGACCTGAGGAATGACTCTGTTCCCAGCATGCACCATGTGACCTTCGGAGGGCCAGTGACATTTCACTGTTTACCTTGTGATAGCTGAGGGTCAAAGAGAGTTGGGTGATATTTCACCCGGTGCTGCAGTGCCATTACCATGGCGATCGCTGGCGGGCTGAGGGTGACATGTCACGTGGAGGCAGAGAGGTAAATGCCGGAGTAAATAGAGGAACTGCGGATGTGTTTTTGGTGGAGAAAAGTGTTGTGCAACTGGTGAAAAGACACAGACAGAAGTCGAAAGCAGAAAGTGATGCAAACACTCGCGTCCACATGACCGTTGCTCAAGTTAAGTATACGACTCATGGAGAGTTTCACTATTTGGGCGTTGTAATTGTGAGAAGGTGGATTTTTTTTTCTCTTTTTCCTGTGAAATCATTATCGTTATTACACTCTGTTAGTCATCTGACTGGTGACAGCGAGTACCAGCGTATCACATCACTGTCTATGACTCATCTCATCAGGCCCTACTTTCCCACACACACACACACACACACACACACACACACACACACACACACACACACACACACACACACACACACACCTCCCCATGGGCACCACCCCCACTCTGTACCCCTCAGTCAAAGACTTTCTCTGTCTGTCTGACCTTGTGGTTGCTTGGGTCACTGCTCCACTTTTCCTGACCCCCATTTGTGTGTGTGCGTGTGTGCGTGTGTGTGCGTGTGTGCGTGTGTGTGTGTGTGTGTGTGTGTGATGTAAATGCCTTGCAGCTCTTCTCTTAACGACACAAAAACCGTCTTTCATGCACTTACACTCACTCCTAATCCATTTAACACACTAGATCATCCGTGGATCATCAAGAACACATACTGTACACACACCACACACCCACACACACACACACACACACACACACACACACACACACACACACACACACATTGTGTGCAGACTCTGAAGAGGCTGTTGTAAAGGGGTGTGTAAGCAGGGTATTGACAGCCTTGCATTTAGTGGCTTTACACACACTTGTAGCAAAGACAATGAAACAGTATTGACCTATTAGACTGAAAGCATTAAATCCATTAAAGGAGCAGTGCGTTGGATTTAGTGGCATCTAGTGGTGCGGTTGCCAATTGAAACCAGCTAAGTACCGCTCCACTCACCCCTCCCTTTCCAAGACTGAGCTAATGCGAGCCACCAAGTGCTAAATGATGGTAATGCTGTTCCCCTCACTCAGAGGCCATCCTTTCTGAAACCCAGTTTTTGGAGCAACAAAAGTCACCCGGCTGTTGGCGGCACCACGGCTTTGCACTCTGCAGCTCAGGTGTGTGTCAGAGAACAGCGGTGTCCTTCAGGTAATGTACAAATAGTAAAGACTCCCTCTAGAGCCAGTGTTTGGTTTGTCTGTTCTAGGCTACTGTAGAAACATGGTGGAGCAACATGGTGGACTTCCTGACGAGGACCCGCTCCCTATGTAGACATGAAGGACTCATTAACGGTTCTTAGTTACAGGTGATTATACACTAAAGAAAACATTAGGGCTGTCAATCAATTAAAATATTTAATCACATTTGATCGAATGGTTGTCCATAGTTTATCATGATTAATCACAAATTAAACATCTTCTTAAAGGAAGATTTGTCAAGTATTTCATTTTCTTGTCAACATGGAGTAGGTAAAGATGCTTTATGCAAATATATGTATGTATTTATTATTGGAAATCAATCAACAACACAAAAGAATGACAAATATTGTCCAGAAACCCTCACAGGTACTGCATTTAGCATTAAAATTATGCTTACATTATAACATGACAAACTGCAGCCCAACAGGTAACAACAGCTGTCAGTGTGTCAGTGTGCTGACTTGACTATGACTTGCCCCAAACTGCATGTGATTATCATAAAGTGGGCATGTCTGTAAAGGGGAGACTCGTGGGTACCCATAGAAACCATTTTCATTCAAATATCTTGAGGTCAGAGGTCAAGGGATCCCTTTGAGCATGGTCATGTCAGTTTTTCCTCACCAAAATTAAGTGTAAATTCTGGAGTGTTATTCATCCTCTTTTACAACAAGCTAGTGTAACATGGTTGGTACCACTGGATTCTTCAGGTTTTCTAGTTTTCCTGTGTGCCCACTACAACCACAAAAATCACAAAATGCGTTAAAGAAATTAGTGGCGTTAAAACAAATTTGTTATGTTAACTTTGACAACCCTAGAAAACACTTATGAATATTATATTCCTTTTCTGCTTATAGAAATGAAATGTTCCACACTGTTCCTTTAAATCTCTCTCTTTCTGTCTCATTTTTTCACATCTTTGTCTCCTTTTTCTCTTAGTCCTTTCTGCAACAGCTGTGCTTGTGGGGGAGTCTTACTCCTTCCTGCTGGGTTTTGTACCCTGGCTGAATCCCCTGTTTGGGCTGGCTTACCGACCCTGTGTGTGTGTGTTTTGTGTGTGTGTGTGTGTGTGTGTGTGTGTGTGTGTGTGTGTGTGTGTGTGTGTGTGTGTGTGTGTGTGTGTGTGTGTGTGTGTGTGTGTGTGTGTGTGTGTGTGTGTGTGTGTGTGTGTGTGCATAAATCTGCCCGGGCGTTCTCCTCCCTCTGTCTTTTATCCCGAAGCCTTGTCTCATCTTTGTGAAAATGGTGTGTTTTTGCACAGTATGCTCGTCCCTACATTTTACATGAAGTAGGCCTGTGTGTGTATGTGTGTGTGCACATCTATCAGCAGGATGAAAAGGGGAAATTAGAAGATGAAAGAGGCTTAATGTTAGTCATTTATCTTAAAAGATGCGTGGAGGTCCTTGAATACATTTTTTAAGACTCTGTTTCTCTGCTTGCAGGAAGGAGCACAGCATTTTATCCCCCGTGAACTGCTGGAACCTGCTGCTGCTTCAGGTGAAGAGGGAGAGCCGCGACCACGCCACACTGTCCGACCTCTACCTCAACAACATCATCCCCCGCTTCGCACAGATCAGCGAGGACTCAGGACGCCTCTTCAAGAAGGTAACGTACGCACTCAAACACAGCAGGACTCTGTAGCCCAATATGATGAAATCCACGTCTCGTTTTCCCCCGTCCATCCATCTCCAGCATCTGCTTTCTGTCTTGGCTGATTTATTGACTGACGGCAACAAGTCAACTGAACCTCAGGCCACTTTGTCTGTGTTTCTTACGGTAGCCTCATTCTTGTCTGCTCTGATTTCTGCCTTGCTAGTCTGAGAGAAAAGAGATGAGGCAGAGTGACGGTAACCGTGGAAGAAGGTCCGCACACTGTAGCTCCCTTAGAGTGCGATTTATTGGCACGTCTTTGTAAGCGGTGCTTCGAGCACAAGCTCCTCTTCAGCGGAGTGATGTTGGGTTAGAAAAAAATGTGGATGAGGGACAGAAAAAGAGGGGAATGAGGGATAGAGCAGCGTGAGAGGACAAGAGAGAGAACAGAGAGAGGAGATGGAGACGTTTTGCTGGAGATCAGAGCTTAGCGTGACCCTTTAGAGCAAATACCAAGGCTGAGTCTCCCCTTGTGAGACAGTTGCTCACCTCCAGCCTGGACACATCACAACAACTATAAAGTAATGTATGTCCTTCACATGTCCTGAGAACATGCCATCCGATCTACTTAACACTTGGCAGGTGTGTCGATGGGAACCCAGGAATGTGCAGTGTCCAAGTTGGTGCAACTTTGACACGTTCATTATTAATAATAAACATTGAATAATCAAGCGATAGTACTCTGCAGGGCGGCGCTTCAGTGCTTTGAGTCTATCATGTCACCCACAGCGGGCCTTTACAGGTCGCGGCTCATTGACCGCAGTTCACTTTTGCTGCTGGATGCTGGATATACTAATGTTACACTCAAACTGTCCTTCACTTCAATGAGCGATGAGTGGTTCTTGACAACGCTTCAAGCAGCACAGCACGCTCCGAACAGGGATAATCATTCCAAATAGCCACATGCTCATTTTTTAGCCACCTAAAAGAACGGCTCTCCCAAAAAGGGACATATCTCTTTAAGTGTTCATTATATTTAGAGTATTTTCTAATGGGAACTGAACTGAAACTACTGTTTTTGTCAGCTGAATCTGGCTGCTTTGGAGAGTACAAAGATAAGTTTCATTTCAGTTCCCCATCAGAAAGGAGAAGGAAAAGGCTGTCTGACAGCAAGATAAAGCTGTGAAAATATTATGAAAATAAAAAATGTTGTAATTTTTTAGGTGGTTCTTTCTATTAGGAGGTTAAGATATGTGATGCTGGCGGCCCCGTCCACATCAGTGCATTGCTTTGCCTCTCTGAGGTAACTCTGACCATCATCTACTGTAGGTAACACAGTGACTATGGATAAGTACAGCCTGACTTCAGAACACCCAAACTATCCCTTTAACGGCGGCGTTTCAAAGCGAGTTTGAGGAATAAATAAAAATGATTAGTTTAGTGCAAACACTTACTTGTCATGTGTTGATTTTTTCCATGCACCCTTGTTTGTTCTGCATGACATTCAGAGTGCTGATATTTCTACAAGGTGAGGTCATTGTGGCTGATCATTACCTCTGCAAAGGATGAAGGCCCTAGTCGAGCTTACTGTAGGTTAGGGTTGCGACTAATTATTTATTTTTATTGTTGATTAATCTGTTGATTGTTCTCTTGATTAGTTGTATGTTGTATAAAATGTCAGAAAATGGCGAAAAATGTCAATCAGCATTTCCTAAAGCTTAAGATGATGACTTCAGATGTCTTGTCTCAAAGATATTCAGTTTACTGTCATAGAGGAGTCAAGAAACCAGAAAATATTCACACTTAAGAAGCTGCAATCAAAGGATTTTTACTTTTACTTTTCTTAAAAAAAATACTCAGACCAGTTAATAGATTATCAAAATAGTCGGCTATTCTTTTAATAGGTGACAATTAAAGGATTCCTTGTCGCAGCTCTGCTTTGGGTAAAAATATTAAGTTTAAGGGTTAAGTTAAAGGTAAGGATGGAAGTGAGGAGAGCTGAGGAGATGGTGTAAGTGTGTAATAAGTTGAAGGCCCTCACAAGCATAGTGAGGTAAGTGTGTGCGTGGAAGGCAAAGTGAAGCAGTCTGTGTCTGGAATGTCATGGCAGAGGCGCCTGATTTCCAACCCGATAGGTCGTCTTTGAACTACACTTACAGTCTGATCGCAGGCAATGAGAACACACACACACAAACCTCCACCCTCATCTGATACACCAGTACAAAAAAAAACAACTTTCCCCCCCTTTTTTTCTCAGTCTTGGTCAAGTCATGGGCACTGATTTCTATTTTTATCACGCTGCTCGTTCTTTGGCACGAGGGTTGCTTCCATCATGCCTGGGTCATAAACAGGCTACACACACACACACACACACACAGCGAATGCTCTGATGGCTAATTAAGTAGTTAATTAGCTCATTTATAACAGAAATGAACATCACGATCCATATTAGAGAAGTCATCACATTCATCTGAGCCGGTGTGGAAAGCAGTGCCGAGTGATACTGTTAGCACAGCCGGAGCGTTTATGAGATCTCTTCACTGAAAGAGAGGAAGCACTAATGAGTCAAGCTGTATTAATGAGTACACAGTCTCAACCTGGACCACAGACGCCACCAGGGGCTAATGAAGCGTGCTAGTTGCTGGTTTCTGTTGCCGTTCTTTGCAGAGCCAGACAGACGACCACAGGCAAGACGAGAAGTCCAAAGGTCAAGATCCACAGTTGATAGATGGGAGGGCTCAGCCATGGATGATTGCCTTTTGATTGGCTGTAGTCCCACTGGTTGTCACCTAATATGAGTCTCCTATAGCACTTTAAAGAGCAAGGGTGGGACAACTACAGTTATCCTGTTACCTCTGCGCTACCTTAAATCTCTTCCCCGTCTCTTTCTCCCTCTGTTCCTGACCTTTCTGCTCTCTGTAACTCACTCAAATAGTTTAATTATTATTATTTCTGTTTCTCCAAAACCCTCCCATCTCTCTCTGTCACCATGTTAACATCTTCTCCGTCCATTTCTCCTCCCTTTTCTCCATTCAGCTTTCACCTTACCACCATTCGCTTTTTTTTAGTCCACCCTGCCCCTCCTTTCTCTGCCCTCGTCCAAGATGAAGACAGATGCTCAACATGCGCTGGAGAAATCTGTTCTTGCTTTTATTCTGCATTCCTTAAACACTTATTTTTCAGTTGTCTGTTTTTGCTTTTTTTCTATCTCCTCTTTTATTCTCCTCCCGATTTCTTTCCCTCTCTTCCTGCCTGTCTTGTATCCTGGACAAATAGCCGATAGTGTTGTGTTATATATTCAAGAGATAGCCTTTTTTTCTGCCCCTCTACCTTGACTTTGTTTGTAGAGCCACCATGCAAAACGGTGATGTACGGACGTACATCACCGTTTTGTTTTGTGTGACTGGTGGAGGCTGCACAGCCATCGGGCACATTCGGAGCCCAGTTCTGCCGATGACGATTGTTTGTCAAACCAATTAATCGGTCTACCTCTACTACATAGGGAGCTGGTCCTCTTCATGAAGCCATCCTCCATGTTTCTACAGTAGCCCAGAACGGACAAACCACTGTGTTAACTTTTCCTGCTTGGGTCGGCGTTGTTAACATTACTCGCTCCAGAGTTAACCCCCGTCACTCCATTCAGCTGCCGGGAAAAAAATACACATTTACTTCTGCACAAACTACAACTTCCACTGAACATTCACTTGATATTCTCAGAGATAAACTGTCTTCTATGCCACTGGCGAACTTGTTCGCTCACACACATTTACCGCCACTCTCTCTCTCTTGCTTCATCACTCACTTCCCATGTACAAACACACTCTATGTACCGACTCTGCTATTCTGCAAATGACCTACACTGCTCTTATAATAGCTCTAGAAAGGGCCATTCATGTCGGCCACTGTAGTCTTTCTACACGCTTGGCACACAGAAAAAGCTTTAATTGGTTGCAATGTGCAACCACACCGCTAGATACCACCAGATCCTACACACATGCACCTTTAAGTCAGTTTCATTTATCTTGTGAGTCTGTGTGCACACATGTGGTTTCTTTGTAGCTACTGTATGCCTCTCTTTGTGTCATTATTGAAACCCAGTCTGAATGGTGTCCTTTCAAAAGCACACAGGAGTAGCTGTGAATGCAGTTGCGTGTTAGTGGGTGCCCACTTATACATACGTATGTTTTGTGTATGGAGTCTTCTGATCTGTGGGATTGCTGGAAAGTCAATAGAGGCTCCCGGCAGTTAAGTCTGGAGAATGGTAGCGCTGTATTACTCCCTGTCCTCCCTCTTTGTCTCTCTTTTATCTTTTGCACTTTCGTCATCTTGCCCTCTGTCTTTGGCTCCGTAGTCCTCTTGCCCTCTCTCGCTCTTGCGCTTTTTTTCCTCCCTGCCAACATGTAAAGATCCGTATCTATCTGCAGCTTCCTCCTTAAAGTCTTCATCCATCAAGTCCGTTCCTGCTTTGCTCATTTATCTAGCAACTCCTCCACTCCCATTTAGCCAGATAATCGAGCCTTGATTGATGATGGGGTAGTTGGTTGACCACAAGACAGTGTGACTGAGTGGGTATGGCAGAGAGACGGCCTGGTAGATGGACAGACGGTAGAAGCTGCAAGTAATGACGCCGAGCTACATTAATCCGTCTTCTTCTCTCTCTGTCCCTTCAGAGCAAAGAGGTCGGCGTACAGCTGCAAGAGGACCTGATGAAAGTTCTTAATGAGCTTTACACGGTAAGAGAAACCACTGACATTGCAATCACAAAATGTGGCTCTATAATTATGGGTTGTGATCTCTTGTACTTCATACAGCTCAATGGGGAGAGCATTGCACTTGTATTGTCAGGGTTAGCAGTTTGTTCCTCACAGGTGTTTTAGGATGATAAAAACTGCTTTATTTAACAGCATATTCAAAAACCAAAGGTGCAAAGTATGTTACTACAAGGAGCAGTTACAAGTAAAAAATCTTATATAAATATGTAGACATAACATAAGCTGACAACACAAAGCTTATAGGCAACATAAAAGCATGACGTGGAGGTAAAGCAGTTAACTTGGCCACAGCTGAAGGATTTTTAGTCCTACTTGTGGCTTGGCTCTGAGGAAAGCTCTTTTTTCGGTCTGTTTGCCACTTTGATCCGGATTAAAATATCTCAGAAATTTACTGATCCCCAGAGGTTGAAGCCTAATGACTTTGTGATTCCTTGACTTTTCCTGTAGCTCCACCAGCAAGTTGACAATCATGACTGACTCAAATAGGTGGATCGGGTATTGGTGACAATAATCTATTCAATTCTATAAGTGTGTACTATATACAATATATACTGTTATTTTAATTACTGTTTAAGTTTTGACCAGTTTGTTACTGTGTTAAAAACATTTACAACTAAACTCGGATTCCTGTTAATTCTGAAGATTTTTTACCAAATTTGTTTATGTACAATTTATTATTTTAATATTAATTTATTTTTATTTGACAGGGGCCGCTTATAATAAACATAAACTTCAACACTTGAAATCTGATACATAAATAACAATTCAGTAAATGTACAGTATATCTATGTATTTATTTGCTACATTTTGCTTTAACAAGTCAAGAAAGTGATGCTAAAGTTAAGCCTGATGTTTCCTTACACATAAAAGAACTACAAAAGCACTGGGAGAGTGTAGACCTCCGCCAAGCACCATAGTTTCCCCCCTGGCGGTTTCTTCTGGATCTATCTCCTCAAGTATTAAAGCTAGATCAGATTCGTTGACATACTTCAGATGCGGAATTGTCTCAGCTACACAATGCCGTTAGAAATCTCTACCTCTAATATTAAATGCACAGTAGGCCAAAATGTAAGAGTACCCCAATTTTTTTATATAAATTGCTATAAAATCCTCCATCTGGATCAGATCTGGATCAGCATTTGGGATTTGATAGAAGTACACATTGTAAATCCCTGAGTCAAATTTCATGAGCTTTGGGCAACAATTACCAGAGACATTGAGAATCAATTTTTTGGGTCCCATTTACCCCAATGTTAACGAAAATTTCAAAGTGATCCAGAATCCACAATTTCTTCCGGATCACCCCCAAAATTAAAGCAGTTCTTCCTTTTCACATTTTCGACACATCCTGAAAATTTCATCAAAATCCGTCCATAAGTTTTTGAGTTATCTTGAACACAGACAAACAAACAGATAAACGCCGGCAAAAACATAACCTCCTTGGCGGAGGTAATAATCACAGTCACTTCCGCACAGTGGGAATACAGCTTATTAATAAAACACTGGTATTAGATCGGTACTCTATATCAGCTGATACTCAAAGCCCAGGTATCGCCATCAGTATCGGGACTGAAAAAGTCGTTCCATCTCTACTTATTAGCGAATGTTAGCATGCTAAAATGTTGAAGTCAATCATAGTGATCACAGTAAATATTATCTGCTAAACGTCAAACCTCACAGAGCTGCTGGCGTGGATGTAGACTCTTGTTGATAGATTTTTTATGAAGACTAATTGTCCAACTGTATAACTGATTAGACAGTCTTGTTTGATCGTTGGTATTTCAGACATCACATGTCTGTTGTTTTGGTCTTCTCACGCTGTCTGGGGCTTCATAGCGTCTGCTTACACACATGTTCATGGTACTGCCAAAAGCACTGAGGCAATCAGAGTGTGTTTCACTGTCTGTGTTTGTGTGTGTGGGCACAGTCTCCTCCCACAGCACAGCTCCGTGCAGCAAGCAACTGTATCGCTGCAGCTCAGCCAGGCCCATAAAAGCAGCTCTTATGCTGTAATTACAGTATATAGTAAGAGATAGAAATAGATCTGGTTTGAGTGACGCGCACATGCTCACATGCATGACTAGTGTGTCTGTCTGCAGTGTTGTGGAAGGGTTAGAGCAGCATAATGATGGTGGCCACTGGAATAAGGCTGACGCTGCACACACACACTTGTTTCATGTGTTTAACTTTTCATGTCAAACTCATACCACCGTGTCCAAGTGCAGCAGCGTTGTACAGTAGAGGAGGCTGCTTGTGTGACTCATTTGCTGCAATATTTTGGAATGACAGCACAGCAAAAAAAAAAAAAATATATATATATATCTGTCTGTGTATATTGTGCTGTTTGAGTGCTCCACTGTCATTATGCTGACTGGTGTCATCCCGCTATTGATCCAGAGCCAAAACTAAGACACTCTGTGGAAAACACACACTGACGTTTGCCGGCAAATCTCACCCCGTGTACCCAGGTGATGAAGACGTACCACATGTACAACACTGACAGCATCAATGCCGAGTCCAAGCTGAAGGAGGCGGAGAAGCAGGAGGAGAAGCAGATGGGACGCTCCGGCCGACAAGACGACCGACAGACGCCGCGCTCCCCCGACACCTTGGCCAGCATCAAGACCGACGAGAAGCCCGTCCGGCGCTCCAGCGTCAAAAAAATCGAAAAGATGAAGGAGAAGGTGAGCGGGGCCGGAGGAAAGTTGTTTCAGAGCGCTGCACCTGTTGCCACACTGACTCACAATGTGTGTCTCATGAATGATTTATGAGTGCACGACTAGCTTATTGCTAACGGTGTGGACTACAGCTGGGGCCTGTCACAGCAACACGGTTCTCCACTTCTTATTATCCATAATCAATACTGAGGCGTTTCACTCCAACACCTGTTATTCTTCTCGCTTCCTTCCCTCTCTCTACCTGTCATTACCTTTCTTCTTTCCTTCTTGCCTGATTTCTTTACAATTCTCTCTCTCTCTCTCTCTCTCTCTCTCTCTCTCTCTCTCTCTCTCTCTCTCTCTCTCTCTCTCTCTCTCTCTCTTATCAGAGACAAGCTAAGTACACAGAGAACAAGCTGAAGGCCATCAAGGCCAGGAACGAGTACCTGCTGGCTCTTGAGGCCACCAACAGCTGTGTCTTCAAATATTACATCCACGACCTCTCCGACATCATTGACGTGAGTATAAACAACACACTGTGTTATTCTGTGGGAGCAGTGAACATTTATAGACGTGTGTCTGAGTGTGTCTGTGTGTGTGTGTGTCTGTGTGTGTGTGTCTGTGTCTGTGTGTGTGTGTGTGTGTGTGTGTGTGTGTGTGTGTGTGTGTGTGTGTGTGTGTGTGTGTGTGTGTGTGTGTGTGTGTGTGTGTGTGCTCTAGCCGGTGGTGGCCCCTTGGTCAGTCTCTTCACATTAGCTTCAGCGCTCCTAATGAAGCCAGTAGACTCTCTATGTTTTCTCCTCTTTGTCTCTTTGCTTCCCAACACTGCTCACATTAGAGCGGTGTTATCCACCGATGATTTCTCTCCACTTGATTTTCTTTAACCAACAGCGTTTGCATACATACTGTAGAGTGAAACACAAAGACTGCACTGACACAGTGTTATATCCTTTAAAGAGGCCTTCTGGCTGAATAATCACATCCCTGTGATGATATCACTGTTGTAACTACGTATTTCACAAAAGGTAGCCAAATTTTCAGAAAGGTGTTTTTTTTATTTATTACACGGTCAGTCATTTCTGATGTCGGACTCTGGCGGACCGCATTTGTGCAAAATTTTTGTTTTTTCAATAACTAAGACTTAGTTATTGAAAAAACAAAAATGACAGCTAGTGGGGCTTCTTTCACAATGACCGGCTTGCTGTCCATTATCCTTTACATGTGGTCTTTTCAAGAGGAATACATTCATTTCCAGAGACCATCTATCTAAGGAGGAGAGGGTAATTAAATTTCCATGCCACTGTTGTACGTTTCCTGGCCACACATTATGCGATTTCCATAAATTTAATTTGGGAATTAGTTCAAGATCCGCTGACACTTGTGTGAAATTCCCCAGTAAGTAAAGCTCAAGATGTAATGAGAAGGTAACTCCTGTGATCTTGGTCAAGGTGTTACTAAAGTCGTAGCAAAAGGGCTTCACTTTTGTACAAAGCCAGGTGCAGCAGGGATGTGACGGTGAGGAAATGTTCCCACCAGATAATAAACTTATAACAACACTGGTGTTACCACTTACACTGGATATTTTGCAGGAAAACATGACGGTCAATATATGTAGCACGCTTACTTTGAGCTTATCGTCGGATGGCGGTGTGTCTGGCCTCTATGGTCCAGCTCTCACTGCGGGGCTGCAGGATCATGGCTCTCCATCCTCCTCACAACGATTACCTCATTAACATTGTGGTTCCCATATAGTATTGGGTTTAAATCTGAAATATTGCCACATAGGAATGTTTGCTTTTCGCTTTGACACCAAATCCTTCGCCATCTCTCAGTGTGTCAACTCTCTCTCGTCCCGCGTGTGAAATGTAACACCTGCTACTCTGAGCTGAGACTCTGTACAGAGCAGATGCATTCACTGTCCGTTTGTAGAGTTCGTCGTCCAACGATCTGTTGATAACATGCTGCTGATATGCCAAAAAGGACGACAGTGGGTACATTAACAATCAGTGTGTGCCCGACCACTGTGTAACAATGGTAACATCAACTACCGCAACAAGCCTAGAGTACAGGAAGGAGGCGACCTCTAGGCCACATCTGAAGCACATTTCTGACAATTCAGGTTTGTATTTATGTAATTTCTGTGGGTTGAGGTGCAGCTGCTGGGGGAAATTATAATGAAGCAGTCTCTACTGGTAGCTGACAACCTGTCTTGACATACAGTATATCTGACCAGAGCTGTTCATCAGTTGTTATGTTCAGATCTGATTCCCATCTTGTTCTAGGTATGTGCAAACCTGGTTTTGGGCCCTACAGCATGTGTATTTATGTATTTATATTTTTGTGTGCATGTGTGTGTGACAGTGCTGTGACCTCGGCTACCATGCCAGCCTACACCGTGCCCTGAGGACCTACCTGTCTGCAGAACAGAACGTAGAGACGTCCAAACACTCGGGCCTGGAGACGCTGGAAGGAGCCGCAGAGAGTCTGGAGGCCAACGGGGACAAACAGAAACTGATGGAGACCTACAACAACGTCTTCTGCCCCCCGGCTCGCTTTGACTTTCAGTCCCACATGGGAGACACGGTACAGTTGTAGCGCTCAAGTCATTATTGTTAGGCTTAGTTTTTTCTTCAATGATAAATTACTTTTGTTGAAGCGTAAAGGCACGGCCACATAGGCTTGAATGCAGGCGAGTGACCATCACTTGCCAAAGCGATATTTGCCTGAAAGATCACCAAAGTTGCAAATTTGCTACACCACTGGAAGCAATTTTTGCCTCTTTGCTCGCATAGAATGGAAGTGTGGAAGTGAACGGGAGGCGAATGTTAATTTGATATGTGTGATCCCGTAGGCTGTTGCACACCAGTGTTTCCATGCGCTTAATTTGCACATGACGTCAGGTTATTTTTTCAACCTGTTTGTTGTAAGTACTTTAACACAGAACGCGAATATTATAGTACATGGCCAAAAAGCGACAATTTGTCTGGAATGAGGTTGATTTTCTGAACTTTTGCACCACAAATAGAGGCATCCACCGATCACGTTGTGGGGAACGGACTGAGTTGCTCTTATATTTATGAAAAACAACATGGAGGCTCTGTAGTCTGAACCAGGGCAGCAAAGTTAATTATGCGTTTCAAACTTAACATAGGCAGCTTTAGTTTTTCTTTCTTTCCTTTCACTATAAAAATCTTAGACATTTAATATTTGCATGCAAGTATTTTGCATTTTGGTGTTTATTTGTCACTCCCCCAGTGTGTAAAGGCCTTAGTCTGTGTACTGGGAAGGTTGTTTTTATGATACTGTTGTTAACTGTCTCACTTTCCACTGTGTGTGGGTGGGTGTAGATGGGAGTGGTGTGTGCACAACAGCCGCTGGAAGGCGAACTGCTCCAGAGGTGTCAGCAGCTGCAGTCCCGCCTCTCCACACTCAAGATCGAGAATGAGGAGGTCAGACATCCTCCAATATTATCAATTCATCTTTCTCCCCTTAGCAGCTGTCTTGTGTGTTAATCACATCTTTTGCCTCATATATCTTTTCTTCTCTTCCGGCCCATCAGGTGAAGAAGACCATGGAGGCCACTCTGTCCACCATCCAAGACATGGTGACGGTGGAGGACTATGACGTGTCCGAGTGCTTCCACCACAGCAACAGCATGGAGTCAGTCAAGTCCACTTTCAGCGAATCCTATCTCAGTAAGCCCAGTCTGGCCAAACGGCGGGCCAACCAGCAGGAGACGGAGCAGTTTTACTTCACGGTCAGTGCTACATGTAGATGTGGTCAGCGATGATTTGGCAAGAGCATCAGTGAGGTTATATATGAGCGTAATCTGCAAACATTGTGTGACCCCCACTTGTGTCTCTGTGTGTTGTAGAAGCTGAAGGAGTTTCTGGAAGGCAGGAACCTGATCACCAAGCTTGAGGCCAAGCATGACCTCATCGACAAGACCCTGGGAGAGAGTGAGTGGGACTGTCAGTGTGTCCTTCGTACCTTTGCCCTTGTTTCCGTTGTTTACTGGGAGCTCCCTCAGTAGGAGGGAGATTCGGGGCAAGGCCTGAAGCCCCGAGGCAGGAAAGGGAGATCAGAGACATGATGGTTTAATGGGACACATCAGGACACATGCAGGGAAGCAGAGAGGGTTTAATATATCTAATAATCTCAGTGTGTGTGTGTGTGTGTGTGTGTGTGTGTGTGTGTGTGTGTGTGTGTGTGTGTGTGTGTGTGTGTGTGTGTGTGTGTGTGTGTGTGTGTGTGTAAGACTAGGTCACAGACACAGTGACCATATGTGGATGCAGCTGTGTATTTAAGTGTGACAGGGGGGTTCCTCAGGGCCAAATGTGTCTGCATTTCCACAACCTTACAGGAAAACCTCTCCTAAACTGTGTGTGTTTACAGCTTCCCTGTGGAAGTTTGTTTCTGTCCATCTGAAGCGGTTTCCTCATGTGTCCTGCTTTTACTATAACTATCTCTCTGTCCCCTCCCCCTCTTCCTGTTTCTCTCTCCTTTAGGTCAGAAGACTGACTGTTGTCTTGCCAGGTAGGTGGGGTGAAGGAAGGAAATACGTTCACACACACACACACACACACACTCACTCACATACACCATAGCAGCTTGATTTCTTGGCAGCCAGGGGTATTATTTTCACCGTTTATAGATATTTTTCAACACGTGCATATGTGTCTGTG
The DNA here is from genome assembly GCA_947000775.1 of Pterois miles. Taxonomy (NCBI): domain Eukaryota; kingdom Metazoa; phylum Chordata; class Actinopteri; order Perciformes; family Scorpaenidae; genus Pterois; species Pterois miles. The sequence continues at coordinate 3,601,579 of CAMQGK010000466.1, forward strand.
TGTACCAATAGAGCGTTACCAGAGTTGTGAGTATAAATAGACTTTCTCTGGAGACATAATGACAGAGTGCCGTTTATTTCTCTCCCTCTGTGCAGTGGACGGAGAAACTCGGCGGTACGGAAGCAGGTAATTATCTGTCATGAGTGTGTGTGTCTTTGTTTCTGAGTGGATGTCAGTGGCTGTTTTCTCACATTATCATCCACCCACAGGTTGATGCCACTTTGGTACTTCTCACACAACTCAGATTAATATAATCTAATACACAAATATGTACATTTAATTGAATCCGTATAGTCTGTTAATGCACTTTCATGCAATCGGAAACAACACATTAGTGATCAAAAGCAACTGCTCTGTTGGGGAATCTCATGTTTGTGGCTCCCCCTGGTGGGTAGCTGGTGTTTTTCCCACCGGCTCGCACTTTACAGAGACGGCAATATATGGTTTATTTCAAGTGACAGGTTTTAAACACATTAAACCCACAGTGGGATTCACATAACAATGGGCACACGTCGGCCAAGAATACCTTCCACAGCTTCACCTCCCAGAAATTTCTGGAAACCCCAAACAAACAAAGGGAAAAGGAAAAAGCGGGGTCTCCTAGCAACAGCTGAGTACCCAGCCCACCCCCACACACAGACACACACAAACATACACAAACACACAAATATGTGTGCACCGAAGCATGTGTGTGTGCAGACTTGTGTGCGGAAATCCTCCTGACAAGATGTGCTTTATTTCCACACCGCTCTCCTGTCTTGTGTCCCTCCATCGGGAGTAATTCCTCTCCCTTCTATTTCAGGAGTCTGGCGAGGCCATTCCTCTGATGGTCGAGAGCTGCATCCGCTTCATCAGTCGCCATGGTGAGTGAAATTCTCCGGTGAAGTGATAGGTTCAGCATTGGCTTTTCCTGTGCACTGATTGGTTGCGTTGTTAAGTCAAAGTGTGACGGGTTCTGGATCAAATTAAACTGGGAATTTTACCAGAACATCTCAGCTTGAAACTACAAAAAAAAAAAAAAAAAAAAAAAAAAGCAATATCTCCGGAGCTGTTAAAAAAGGATCTTGATTTAAACGCCTGTGTGTGTGTTTATGTATGTGTAGGTCTGCAACATGAGGGCATCTTCAGAGTGTCAGGCTCTCAGGTGGAAGTCAACGACATCAAGAACGCCTTTGAGAGAGGTGAGACTATTATCCAGCAGGAATCCGTAGCATTTCAAACAAACTGTTCATCCAGTGTTTTATTATCTTTTCTCTCCCACTCCCTCATGCTTTTATTTCCTCCCGCCTGGATTACTATACTTCCGTATTTTCTTATTTAAAGGAGTAATATGTAGGACTGACAGCTAGCGTTTAAAATGAGTAACAGCAGTCTAAGTTCAAAACATTGGAGCCGGGGCCCGCCCACTCCTCTGGTGTGACTGATGCAGTTCGAGCATGTCTTCATAATTTGAGAGTTACCTTCTAGACATGGCCATGTTAGCCTCTGGCCAGCAGTAGTTAGAATCACATCACCGGCTGTGTGTCTCAAATACTCCCTGCCTTGATAACCCAGCTGCAGGTCAGGTAGACTCTAACATTGTTATCTTGGTTGATCCAGTTTGTTTGCTTGCTTCCATGGCTGCAGAAGTTTGTGTGTGTGTGTGCCAGTTTGTTACCTCCACCAAGGAGGTTATGTTTTTGCCGGCGTTTATCTGTTTGTTTGACTGTGTTCAAGATAACTCAAAAAACTTATGGACGGATTTTGATGAAATTTTCAGGGTGTGTCGAAAATGTGAAAAGGAAGAACTGATTTAATTTTGGGGGTGATCCGGAAGAAATCCTGGATTCTGGATCACTTTGAAATTTTCGTTAACATTGGGGTAAATGGGACCCAAAAAAATGTTTCTCAATATCTCTGGTAATTGTTGCCCAAAGCTCATGAAATTTGACTCAGGGATTTACAATGTGTACTTCTATCAAATCCCAAAGGCTGATCCAGATCTGATCCAGATGGCAGATTTATAGAAATTTATATAAAAAATGGGGGTACTCTTACATTTTGGCCTACTGTGCATTTAATATTAGAGGTAGAGATTTCTAACGGCATCGTGTAGCTGATACAACTCCGCATCTGAAGTATGTCAACGAATCTGATCTAGCTTTAATACTTGAGGAGATAGATCCAGAAGAAACCGCCAGGGGGGAAACTATGGTGCTTGGCGGAGGTCTGCGCTCTCCCAGTGCTTTTCTAGTTTCATATGTTTTAACGGGGTGATGAAATGGGCTGTGGAGGGGATCACACTGGCCGAAACAAAAACAGACGCCCAGACCGGAATGGAAATTTTAAAGGAGAACATACTGGCTGTAGCATTGTTGTCGGAGAAGCCAGTATTTTAATTCAGCACATTTCCTCAATTTCTGATGATATATCACAGTCTTTTTATGATGTTTTATGGTAAATATATTACGCATTGGTCCTTGAAGCGAGTCTGCAATTGCTTGACTTCAATTGGTGCAGAACACGCAGCCAGATTTTGACAAACACTAAACGAAAAGAGCATATTGCCCCATTTCTTAACCACTTACACTGGCTTCCTCTGCGCTGCAGAATTCAGTTCAAGGTCCTCCTGAACACAAGCAAAGCCCTCCATCACATGGCACCCTCTTATATTTGTGAACTTACAACCCAATTTTCTACGATCCAGGATCAAAACAAAGGGGGGCCGTGCTTTTGTCATTTTAGCTCCGACTCTACAGAAATTGCCTCCTCCTCACTTATCCCTACTGTCTGTAATACCACATTTTAAATTATATTATTTATATAGGCCATTTTTATAAATTTGTCTTTGTATTCTGTTTTGTTTGTCTTTAATTGTTTCTGTTTTTTTTTCCGTTTGCTAAATTATTGCAGTTAATCGATTAAAATATTTAATTGGGATTAATCGCAAATTAATCACACAATTTTTATCTGTTAAAAATGTACCTTAAAGGGAGATTGTCAAGTATTTGATAATCTTATCAACATGGGAGTGGGCAAATACAGTACAGTACAGTTGCTTTATGCAAATGTGTTAAAGTTGCGTCAGCATGTTAAAGAAATTAGTGGCGTCTAAATGAATTTATACCATGTTAAATTTGACAGTCCTAATTTTCATGCTGTGTATTATTATGCATTTTTATTATTAACTGTGAACGGCTGTCATTGAAAAGTGCTAAATAATTAAATTTTAGTATTTTATTTACTCTCTTTCTCTCTATGTTGCTGTCTGGATGTAGGTGAGGACCCGCTGGCAGGGGACCAGAATGACCACGACATGGACTCCATCGCTGGTGTCCTGAAGCTCTACTTCAGAGGACTGGACCACGCCCTCTTTCCTAAGGAAGTCTTCCATGACCTCATATCCTGTGTCTGTGAGTCTCTCATCCGTTTGTCTGTTTGTGTGTATTCATGGGCTTGATTGTGTGAGTAATCTCCTGGGTGTCGTGTTATTTTCCAGCCATGGAGAGCCTCCAGGAGCGGGCGGTCCACATTAAAAAAGTTCTGCAGTCTCTGCCAAGCAAAACCCTTATCATCATGAGATACCTGTTTGCCTTCCTCAACCAGTGAGTAGCAGGATACACATGCACACATACCAAGAAACTAAAGTAAACCAATTATAGGTAATACTTGTTTAAAACTGATTTTTGTTCTAGGTTAGTAGGTGTGACTGTAATGTCATTTCGCTGAGTATTTGCGTACACAGAATGAAACAAAATACTGTTTCTCACCAGCTCCTGTCACTGCATTAAAAAAATAGAATGGATATGTAATAAAATTAACAATACCTACAATAAAAACTAAGCAAATGTTTCAAACACAATTAGCAGTTGTGTTTAGCAGAAGTTCTTAGTTGAGAAAAGTGCGTTAATGTCCTAAAGTGCTGTTTACATTACTGTCCCAAATTGTCTTTGACGGGTAGCTGTCAAAATGTTTCTGTGTTAAAGCAGGGGGTTGGATGTGAGTGTGCATGTGTGGGGAGGCGGCACAGTCCATTTTTCAGGCCTTACAGCTAGTGGGAAGAAGCTGTTCATCACCCTGCTGGATCTCCAGCAGATGGTCCTGTACCTCTTCCCAGACGGCAAGAGGCCGTGAGAACGGTGGTAAAGGTCCTGATATGATGGAGGAAGCTCTGCGAATGCAGCGCTGCTGGTAGACCTCCATCAGGAAACGGAGAGAGGCACTAAAGATGTTATGTAAAAACCAACAAAACAAAGAACTAATTCACAGTTGCAAAGGCAACTACACATTGTATACAGTAAAACCGGTGTGACAATGACCATTTCTTATATTTGAGTTTCGGAGTATCGTCAGGCCTGAGGTGCTCAGTTCAAAAGAGCCCAAATGTTTGGTTGCTGTTGCGGTTTCAGAAATGATGGATGAAGCTCACAGGCAGATGGAAGTAACCTGGTAGCAACGAAACAGCAAGAGCTGCAATCTCAAAAACAACCACTGAATTAAACCAACACCGCTGTGACAAAGTCTCAGGAAACCTAAAAGTAGATAATCGATCATGCTGAGAGGCTTGTGTCAATATTCTTCAAAAGATAATATGTTGTAGTTTACATATAATGATGCGTTTCACCTCAGGCTTCATCAGGTTATTATGTCATACAATAAATACTCTCAACTGAGCACCCAGCACACATCAGTCTCTGTAATCTCTGTGTACTGTAAGCATGTTAAAGGGTGTAGGGTGAAAAAGACTGCAGCTATTGTTCTGAACACAGAACAAAATGTAAAATTAGAGATGACAGATTGACTCCTAGACCTTTTCAATTAATGCTAACGTGTTACAAGATGCCAGCCTCAAAGTCAGTCACTTTCAGATGTTCATCAAAAACATCTTTCAGTGGGGCGCTGTTGTAGCTCGCTTGGTAGAGCAGGTGTCCCATGTACCAAGGCTGAGTCCTTGCCGCCGCTCTTTCGTCCCCCCCATCCCCTCTTTCTCTCCCTTTCGACACCGTCGCTATAAATAAAAATGGAAAAACTCTCCCCAAAAAAAGTCTGCTGACAATAATAGAAAATCAGTTTTCAATCAGCATAAACCACCTCCCTGGGGCTTCATTGAATCCAGTTAATCACAGTCAACGTTGGTGCAAACTTTTCAAAGCTGGCGAACCCACTTCACAAAGAGCACAAAACATGAAAATTGTACATATAAAAATAAAAGGTGCTGGATACGCTGCTGTTAAACAGTTAAGGTGCTAGATTCCAAATTAAGATAGAGACTGTGTTGGGTTTTGCTGTAGAGGTTCGCCGTCACTGGCTTGATTTTTCCTGACACACGGCAGATTGCTTTGATTATGGATTGCCTCCACATGGCTCTCAACATGGAGACGGCTGAGCCAGTGCCTAGCAGCTAACGGTACTAATAGCATGAACTGTGCAAACAACAGCATATAGCCATGTTAACCTGGGGGGTTACGATGATCCCATGGGTTGAGATGGCATTATCAGCGGTAACCGACGTATGAGAGCAGTGCAGAGCGGGACTCATATGCACTAACATACATGTACATGTAAACAGGCCCATGAGAAACTGGGATTACAGCACACACAGAGGGAGAGCGACTTCACTCTCTGCTCAGGTAGACATTATTCCTTTATATTTTTACATTGCAAATAGTTGTTGGCTGCTACATTCATGCTCTGGATTTCAAATTTAGCACCTTTAAGGACCATCCTTACTGTTCCGATCCTCAAACATTTCCCCATGCACGCTCAATAGTTTGATAAACACCACGATGAGGTTAAAGACCTTCATTTGGCCTTCTCACACCAAACGTAAACATCCTTCAACCTTTTGTGGCAATTGTAGTACAGACCCAAAGTCCAAAGTGCAAAGACTATTTCTGCCTCTTCATTACTCGAGGAACTGGAAGCTTCCCTCCCTGAGAACTGATTACATTTTCCACATGAACTTTATTTTTATAGTCCAATATCACATACAGAGTCTCCAGTGGCTCACAACAGCCACAAACTCTTTAAAAAGATGAGGACAGACTCCACCAAGAGGCGCTGGCTGATGAGAGAGAATTTGAAGAAGCTTCAGTAGAGGCCATTGAAATAAAGTGAGCTGTGGGTGCAGTAGGAGCTGCAGGAGGGCTTGTGTCATAGTAAGTAGTAGTTTACACCAAAACATTTTGGGAACACTTCATTTTACAGGTCTGTGGTAGTTAGCAAGTATCCTATTTTAAAATTTCTTTGGAATTACTGCCAAATTACCCCAATATTTACCTCAAAATTTATCAAAAATTATTGTATTATAAACAGGATTTTTAGTTATATGCTAAAATAGCATATAATGGTTAAAATAGGGTCCTTACACACGTGTGCACTTTGTTTGGTGCAGTACTGGTGGAATATACATTATCTACCTAATATACAGAAGCCTTGAGTAAAGGGAGATAGCAGAAGGGAGTGAAAGACAAAAAGAGATGTGGGAGACCTGAAACGTGTGACTCCTGGATAAACCAGGTGGAGACAGAAGGGGAGCTTCTTCTTTTCCTTAAATGATTTACAGTCATCCCGATGCTCCTGCTTCTTCTCACACACTACAACACACACACATCATCAGAGCCTCCATCACCACCGCGTACAAATGAAGTGATGTACTGACGCAGGACTGGGTCCCGTTTACTGTCAGACCCCGTGCAATCCGACACACGCATATATTCACAAGTAGGTGGGGTGATGCATGTAATCGACGACATGTCATGGTTGTTTGTGTTCATAGTCAGTTTTGTATATATTATGTGTTTAAGAAATAATGATGAGGTAATGCTTTTCCCTTCCGCCCAGCTTGTCCCAGTACAGCGAGGAGAACATGATGGACCCCTACAACCTGGCCATCTGTTTCGGTCCTACCCTGATGTCTGTCCCCGAGGGCCACGACCAGGTCTCCTGCCAGGCCCACGTCAACGAGCTCATTAAAACTATCATCATCCACCATGACACCATCTTCCCCGGACTGCAGGACCTGCAGGGCCCCATTTACACCATCCCTGGAACTGGAGATGACTTCTGGTGAGTCTGATAAGTTGCATAGGGCAGGAACTTGAATTGCTGAGACTAGGGGGACAGCAGGGGATGTCTTGTCCAATTGTTATCTAACTAGAGGGGGCTTGGCGGTGATGAGGAGGCCAGAAAGAGGGGGTTGATTTAGGGGCTGCCGTGGAGTGATGGGGGGCTCAGCTTGTCTGCTCCACTCAGGGCCAGGGGGCCACGAGGATCAGCTTACCCTCCATCACACAGGAGATTAAAGTACCGCCTGACCACATCAGCCTGGGAGAGCACAGCATGCCACACACACACACACACACACACACACACACACACACACACACACACACACACACACACACACACACACACACACCACAGTGCACACAAGGGTCAATTTTACTGTAATGACAAGCCTCGGCACCGGTTATTATGGACACTGCCAGTCAGCGCAGTTGTTTAGACTGTAAAAGTCTCGTTGGAGGAGCAGCTCTCGGTCTCTTCTGTAGAAAGTGTAGACAGAATATATTATCACACCGTTATGGCTGGGCTGCTGTTGCATTTAGGTCAAGTGATCAATACTGTAGTTCTGGGAATTGGGGAGTTTTAGCAACTTGGGGGGAGTCTGCATTCAACAAAACAGACATACTGCATAGTTGGCATTTAATTGGTTGATTTCAGACTCATCGTAAAATATAGTAAAATGTGACAACTTTTAGCCAACAACATAAGTTAATCAATTGCTAAATGAAGCATTCAGCATTTCTCCAGGAGAATTTTACTCATAAAATGCGCAAAAAACACATTTCATTATGTATACTGATTATTCAACGTATCCTCATACAACGGTTACGAAAAGTTATTCCTCATTTTTCATGCATTAGCCTACAAATGTCCAGCAACACATTCCTGTTCCCACTCATTACATGCATACAGTCTTTTCAAAATAAACTTCCATCTTCACAGGAAACAACGTGGTTTAGGCAACGAAACTACTTAATTAAGTCTAGGAAAAGATCATGGTTTGGGTTTAAATAACTCTGGAAGGGGCGTAATTTAGTTACAGAAGTTACATGACAAATAAATCATTGTTGACCACTGGTTTCACACGGGGTATAAACATTAGTCTCCTGGGCGAAAGTCAGGTGTTGTATGACCCACCTGTCCACCCCGACTTCCTCCCTACGCGCCGTTTATTGCTCTTTACACTTCCTGGTTCACAATTGTGTGAATTAACTAGGAACTGATTTTGTTGGATATATGCAAATTACAGTGCATTACTGTGTTACTTTGTTTCTATAGCTACAAACAGTGTTTGAATATAGTCTGGATAACTCTACATTCCTGGCAGTGTAGAGAAGCTTACAGAAAAGATAACTGAACAGGTAAATAATAAAAGAAAAGTCCAAATAATTAATTGAAGAAATTTAACCCTCTGAGGCTGCAATCCTGACTGACTTTACTGTATTTCAGAGGCTCTAGCAGGTTCAGCTTTAGGGTGATAGTGGAGCTTAATATATCACATGAAACTAGAAAACCTATGGAATCCATGTCATGGTAGGTTGTCAGTAAGGACACAAAATTTTGGTTAGGAAAAATGGTCATGGTCATTTTTTCAAATGGGTTTCAAATGGGTTTGAAAGTTTTCTGAGGGGGGTACATTGGAGTGACTAGGACTCATGATTCCAGCAGTAAAATCCTGGCATCTGGCAGCCCTGGATGTACCTAAACTCAGCTCTAGACTTACTGTACTTCAAGGAGTGTAGAGGTTTGCAACATGGTTATAAAACCTCGACACTAAGCAGTGGCGTGGTGCATACGCTATGAGCTTATGCGATTTTAAAAGAGGAATTTGAGGTCTGTGTCTGTGAGTCAACAACACATGTTGTCAGTCTGAGTGTCTACTGTGTCCTCTAACCTCATCTGTTCTCTGTCTCCACCACAGTGACAGTCCACACTGTGAGCCCCCCCTGGTGGAAGAGCCTGCGCCGGACACCGTCTCTGTCAGCCACAACAGCGAAGATGGTGCATAAACACACACATATACACACATGAATACATGCAGTACTTTATATACCGTATCCAGTTTCCTCTTGTCACCAGTTTATGAATTCTCATCCTGCTTTTCTCACCAGTTACTTTTGCTCTAACCATTTAAACCAGCTCACATCCTTCTCCCAGTAACATGTTTATTACACTGCTTTGTTGCTGCTCAGCTATTTTAATATTTGTGCAGTCACCAAACACAGCAGCACTAACCTGTTATGCGCTAATCTAGCTTCCCCTCTCTCTCATTTGTTGCTGCCTCCTCCTTCCCCCCCGCTTTTCTGTCCACTTCCTGTGTCTGTCTGTCCACCATCCTCTGAATCTCAGGCTCCTTGGCTGTTTCAGAGTCCGACCCGTTCGAAGCCATCGCTCGGTTCGACTACTCCGGCCGGACTAGTCGGGAGCTGTCGTTCAAGAAGGGCGCATCTCTGCTTCTGTACCAGCGAGCCTCTGACGACTGGTGGGAGGGACGACATAACGGAGTGGATGGACTGGTGCCGCACCAGTACATTGTGATCCAAGACACGTAAGATGCATTCCAGTCGCTGGTCCTGATATCTGCATGAGGACACTATTTAGGTGGAGGCTTCAAATAAGCCCAGTGTTGGGTTTTTTTTGCCTCTTCCTGCACTGTATATTTTTTATTTTTTGTTATGTTTTTGTAGTCTTCTCTGCAAAATGAATAAGAATTAAATTTAAATGAAAACATTAGATACGAAATTGTATTTCTGACATTTTTTTTTTCATTTTAGGGGTGATCAAGCACACCTAAATTTAACCTCAGCACCCCTAAAAAATATCCATCAAGTCTTCTGAGACCGCTGACATTACTGTCTTTAAGAGGGTGTAGCAGACGCCGTCTTAACACTTGAGTGACTGAGTGTATTTATTGGTATCTTGAAACTAGAAAACTTAAAGAATCCACTGGTACCAACCAACCAGAGAAGGAGGCTAAATAACACACCAAAGTTTGGCTGCAAAGTTTTTGGAAGGAAAAACTGGCATGGCGATTTTCAAAGGGGTCCCTTGACCTCTAACCTCAAGATATGTGAATGAAAATGGGTTCTATGGGTACCCACACATCTCCCCTTTACAGACATGCCCACTTTATGATAATGGCATGCAGTTATTCTCTCATTCATGTCATATTATTAAATGTTTTTTTGTGTTTCTGCTCCCTCCATCTTGGAATTGAACTGGGTTCACTGTGAGCTGAGACTTGTGAATTCATTGGCCAAGCTTTATCTTGATGCAGAAAAGTCCCCCCCCCCCCCCCCATAGTATTTTACTCATCGCCTCTGCTGTAGAGTTTTGGGAAATGTGAACAGTAAAGAGCTGTCTATGAAACACATCAAGAGAAATTTAATCTGACCAATAGTAAACATGCAAAGTAGTCCACTGGAAATCCCCGTAGTTAAGGAAGTTGATCTGCTACAATTAATACTGAGAAAACTGCATATCATAGCAGATCAACTTCCTTGTTAACTTTCTGTGTTGAGTGGTTTGTTGACTCCAGTGTGATGATTCTTTACGTTCTGACTGTGGGGATGTAGAAGAGAATACTTTCTATATGAAGCTCAGCCTTATTGCGTAAACTTTTAGGTAATCTTGTAAGAGTCCACATTTCCCAAAACTCAGAGGTGGTGAGTAAAAAGTCATCTAGATCAGTAGTGATACTAGACACGAGAATAATAACCACAATACTGGATTTCCCCTTTAAGTTGCCGTCACTTCTTTTTGGTAAAACACTTTGTAGTTTCAAATAAAGTTTAGGACTATTAGTGTTAGTAAGCTCTGTGTTTCAGAAGTAATTTATCAGTGAGAGAGAGTGATCCTCCTCCTGCAAGCTTGGTTCAAGGAGATGTAGCAATGACTAATAAACTGCCTGCTGTTTGTTTCAGGTCTGATGGGGGCAGGGGAAGTCCAAAGCCTGATGTGGACAGCAGGGACCTGCTGGAGGAGAGAGTGTCCACTAGAGGCAGCGCTGCTTCGCCCACTGGAGCTCATGTGGCTGACATCTACCTGGCCAACCTGAACAAGTGTGTCTCAGACTATTTACAGTATTTCATTGATTTTGATTTGCAGCTTTAGCTTTCAGTGACTGATATGAAGTTAATTGTGTGGTAATCAACTTGGGGCCCAAAAGTATAAATAAGTGAGGAACCAAAACCACCCATTCATCCGTTATTTGTAACTGCTTATCCTATTCAGGGTTGCTGGGGTGCTAGAGTTGATCCCAGCTGACATTGGGTGAGGGTGGGGTACACCCTGGACAGGTCGCCAGACTACCACAGGGCTGACACATAGAGACACACAACCATTCATGCTCACATTCACATCTATGGGCAATTTAGAGTCAACAATTGACCTGCATGACTTAGGACTGTGGGAGGAAACTAGGGAGAACATGCAAACTCCACACAGAAGTGAGGAACCAAAACCATAATGAGAAAACAGAAGATTTCCATTGAAGTTATGTTTTTGCCCTGAGTTGGCTGACCCCTGGAACCGAATCACAACAACAGAGTAAATAATAGAAAAGTATAACTGAAATATTTGCTTCATTCAGGCTGAGGAAACGTCCAGAGTCCGGGAGCATCCGAAGAGCGTTCCGGAGCTCCGAGAGCGACAGCACGAGTCCAGGAGCCAGCGGAGGAGGAGGAGGAGGAGGGGTGAGAACTGCCTCTCTTCCTGTTGGTGGAGCTCTGGTGAAGGAAACTGGAGACAAACGACCCGTCAGCGCTCACAGCATCCTCAACTCTGTCACTCGCCACTCTTCTCTCAAGACCAAGGTATTGTAACATCTTACCTTCAACAGATTAATGTAGTGAATGGATAATGTAAATTATGTACATAATGCAACAATATATAACACAATATATGTAGAAAAACATAAATAAGAAAATAATAAGAAAGTAGCACTATGAGAAACATTACAAATATGTGCATCAGACACACAATATATAGCATGCCACAGTGTAAATATAATAATAAATACAAAATGCTGAGAAGCAGGATGCAAGAATGGTATAAATAAGAATTAAATAGGAAATATACAGTTTTGACAGAATAATCAGTTTAATTGAGGTTATTCTGAACATTTAGGTGGAGAGTCCACAGTTGCGCAAGACAACTACAGCAGGGCGATCAAAGAGCTTCAGCAATCACAGACCGCTGGACCCCGAGGTCATCGCCCAGGTGGAGCATAGCTCACAGGTCAGTTTCAGATCACTTACATCCCCATCGGCTACAGTATGTTGGGTATTTGTATGCACAAGGCTATATTTACTTTTCTTTTTGTGTTGCAGGACATTGAGGCTGCGATGAGCTCTGCCCTGAGCGAGCTCAGTAAGTTGGAGAGACAGAGCACCTCGAAACACACACACACCCCCGACGTGGTCCTGGACACACTGGAGCAGCTGAAAGGCATGGGTGGAGGAGGAGGAGGAGGAGGAGGAGGAGCCTCGGAGCCTTCCAGTCCGCTCCACTCCCGTCTGCTACGGGACAACGAAGGTGGCTCCTCGCACGCCCACCCACTTCAGCGCAGCGCCTCCTCCGCCAGCGACGTTCCCTCCTCCTTCCGCCCAGCCAAGAGCCAACCGCGGAGCCCCCTGCCCTCTGCCACATCCCCCTCTCTCTCCTCTTCCTCCCTTTCCTCATCTGTACCTTCCTTTAGGGAGCTGCGCCCCCCAGCAACGAGGCCCAAGCCGGTGGTGTTCCCAAAGAGCGGAGGTGGCAGTCCGGCCATGGGTTCCCCGACCTCTACTGTGCCCCCGACACCTCCTCCTCCGCTTACAGGCCACACACATTCTCTCCCTCACACGCCTCCTCCTCCACCTCCACCCCAGTCTAACGACAAATCCTGCCCGGCTTAGGACTTCTCAGTTTGACCCACGATACCGATTCTTACAAACTCCTACAGTTCTTCTACCAGGTGCAGAAAGCACTTCGTTTCACACAAGACCTAACCCACTACTCATGTGTAGCATTTACTTCTTGGTGTCCAGGCGAGTTCGTAAGACGCCACGTTCCCTTAAGAGTGTCAACAGTTTTTTCAGCCCTCTCCTGGCAGCTCTGCGTACTACAGGTCAACTATCAGAGGGCGTCGATTAGTGAACACCCTCCAAAGACACTTTTTCTTTTGCCACCGCAGAGATCCCAGACATCACTGGATTTTACTTTTTTTTAAAAAGGGAACAGGACTCAGGACGGACACCTACAGACATCTTACATACACTAGTTTGTGATGTTTGAAATTGTGTTTGGGTGTACAGGAGTGTTACTTGCCTTTTACACACGCAGATCTAAGTGACGAACAAAAAGCACTGTTTGATTTTGTATAGTAGACACGACAGCTTTTCTTTTCTTTGTAATGACCCATGGCTAGCGGACTGGAAGGGAGTGTTTGATTCCTGAGAATAGACTGTGAAATGCTGAGCTCTCACTAGAAATGAAACACACTGACTTGCTGCTTCAGAAGTGGAAGGCTGGAGATGAAGGTGGACTTTTTGGATGAGGAAAGGAAAGAAAACTGGGCCAAATATCAGTGTAAGTCATGTGATCGGGGGCTTTATTTTATTTCTTCCTCCAGTGTTTGATATGTTGGTGACTTTTTTTTTTTTAATTACTGTACCACGACAGGAGCATAGCCGGAGCAATGTTCTCCAAACACGGCCAACAGTAATTCTAAGAACACATAAAGCAATACGGATAATGAAAGCTGGTAATTTGAGGCATTATGCTGCGTCTCTCCTGCAGCTCTATTACGTGTGTAGGGGACCACTGAAACCCAGCATTTTTATAGGCAATGTTGGACTGTACACATGCTCGCACATTCTCTCCAAATGTGTGTGTGTTGGTGTTTTGTGGCAGCTAAAAACGCCTTTCAGGTTTTCCTTGCATGCTGGGGCCATAGACAGCCGCCACTATGGCGAGCTGGCTGATTGCATCGGTTTATATACCAGCCACAAGTCAAACAAAGTTACAGCTTGCTCCTTTAACTATATACTTCAGACTTAACAGTAAAAAAAAAAAAAGGGTTATATTATTCTAATGGTGTGTATGTATGTTTAATAATCATGATGATAACTGGAAGCATGGAGTTGAGGATCCTCTTGAGTGTGTTTTTAGATGGAAGCACAACCAACCACCTCATCCGATGCGTTTCTTAAGCAACGTTTTTGCTATTACGTTTAGTTCCCAGTCGTTAATTAATGATCTGTAATGGTAAAATGTTGAACTGTGTTGCTGTCTGGGTGTGCGCATGTGTGTGCGCGCCTGTGTGAGCATGCGTGGATGTAAAGTATGTATGCAACTCACCCCCCACCTTACCCCCTTGCAATGCCCACCCAACATAAAGGGATGCCACCAGACAGCAACTGCCTGGAGCACCAGCAGCCTTAGTGCTGAATAAATATGCACTGTGTGTACATGTGACCAGACAAACAGTCTGCAGGTATAGACATATGTTGTCATCAGTCGCTGCTGTAACAACACCAGTGGTGGACCAGCTTTAAGTAGAAAGAGGAGGAAAAAAAACCCAAATCCACGAACTTTAAACTTTTCTTTTTATTACATTATTTGCTAAAATGTACCTTTGTAAAATTAGATCCGATGATGAATTAAGGAAAATGTGTAGGGCTGACCCGAATGCTTCGACTGTTGCCGTGGTGATCAACCTCCAAGTAAGTATTTGAATGCTTCATTTTGTTTCTTTATTTAGAAGTATGTAAGTACGCTAACATGGGGAGAACACGCAAACTCCACAGAGAAGAGCCCCAAGTCGGATTCGAACCCGCGACCCTCTTGCTGTGAGGTGACAGTGCTAACCACTGAACCACCACAGCCCTGCAAGTTATATTCAGCATTAATTGTTATTAGTTATTCTCAGACAGATATTTCTGTTTGTTGTGTAGAGGTGTGCGCGTGTACAGTAGTGCGGCAGCAGCACTGAAATGGTGGAGATGGAGATAGAAGAACATGTCAGCCTGCTGCACCGCGCCACGCCATGATGTGAAGCGTTGAATACCTTTGAGCATTACTCACCGAAGTTTTGAAGCCCAAAAAATAGTATTCGGGACAGCCCTAAATATGTGAATCATTTTGCAAACACTGACTTCAAAAACGGACACATGCTGTTCAGGGTAATACCTTTTTTGTTGTCTCTAAACAGTATTGAACTAATTTTACTGAGGCCTCTATCACGCCTTCCCCTTCTCCCAGAAACACAGCACATACTGCATTCCTGTATGCTCTCTACCAGGTAATGAATTCTACTTGTTACGGTTTATTTTTATCTCTGTATACTGTTTGTGTGTCACCTGGTGTGTTTGTGTTGCTCTTACCTCATCATGACAACTGGAGGGACTGTGACTGTGACTGTGTGTGTTTGAAATGAACTCAACTTATCCACACACACACACACACACACACCGTCACACATACAGACATGCATGTGGTTGGTTGGTGTGTTTTGTCCCGGCTGTGCCGTTAAAGGGGAACTGGGACCCTCTTCGATCTCAAATCAATCATCGTGCACTTGAACAACTTGGCTTGCGTGTGGACTAACTGTGTGGGGATGATTTGTCAGAATTGAATATTGTTAAATATGCATTTTTGTGTCCATTTGAAAACAGCAGAACTAAAAAAAAAAAAGACTGTAATGTCAAATCTATTTATAGTTGTCTCTGTATTACTGGAGAATCCTGTGTTCAGATGTACTTTGTATATACAATGTTGTACATTACAGAGGTACACTCTTTTTTGGTACAATATTGTACAGTAATAGCAATAGTAGTTTAATCAAATAGGCCTTATATAATTCTATGTGTAGTTCATGTAGTAGATCTGTTTTTTAATAAACATTGCTTGCTATAAAATTTCTTGAATTCTTTATTTTTATTGTTACAGATTTCAATATAGTCCATTGTTTTATCAATATTTTCATGTATGATTTTTTAAAATTAAATAGTTAAGTTTTTTTGTTCTGTTACAACAATCTGTAACAATAGAAAACTTAAATTACCAATTTAATTTCAGGAAATTATACAGTACATGAAAATATTGATAAAAATACTGATCAAAGAACAATAAAAAACTTAAATTATACATTTAATTTCAGGAAATTATACATGAAAATATTGATAAAAATACTGATCAAGGAAAAATAAAAAAAAACTTAAATCACATGTTTTATTTCAGAAAATCATACATGAAAATATTGATAAAAATACTGATCAAAGAACTAAAATAAATAAATACATAAATACAATTTGCAGTTTGGGGCAAGTCAAAGTCAAGTCAGCACACTGACAGCTGTTGTTGCCTGTTGGGCTGCAGTTTATCATGTTATGATTTGAGCATTTTTTTATACTAAATGCAGTACCTGTGAGAGTTTCTGGACAATGTTTGTCATTGTTTTGCACTGCTAAATGATTTCCAATAAGAAATACAGTTGCAAGAAAAAGTAGGTGAACCCTTTGGGATTACTTGGATTTCTGCATAAATTGGTCATAAAATGTGTTCAGATCTTCAGCTAAGTCACAACAATAGACAAACACAGTCTGCTTAAACTAATACCGCACAAAAAAAAATTATATGTATTCATGTTTTTATTGAACACAACATGTAAACATTCACAATGAAGGGTGGAAAAAGTATGTGAACCTTGATTTAATAACTAGTATGTATATATATATATATAGTCCCACTCCAGTGTTAATAAGAGCATTGAAAACATGACAAATCTCCATTTAAGGTATACTGAACAGACAAAAATGTGTGATTAATCGTGATTAACTATGGACTATCGATTGACAGACCGAGATTTATTGATATGCTGACTGTCTGTATATTAATGGGAATAGCAGTGGACACTCTGCTGTAGTTTCCCTTTAACGTGGAGGTGCCCAACGTGGGTCTGAGGGCCCTCGGGGGCCCTGCCTGCTGCTCTAGTCCCCCAGATTCTTCCTCTTCAGGTCCCTCAGGATGTCTCATAACGTGATGAGGGACCGAGAGGAGTGTCATCTGGCTCAGACAGACAGACAGACGTTCAGGCGGAGATTGAAACTGTCAACTGTGCACTTCGCTTTGTTTCCGCCTTCATGTCTGACTAACTTCAGACCAGAAAGCGCTTCTGGCGAAGCAGTGCTGCCAGCTATTTTTGATCTATTTCATTTAAAGACACTCTGGATCCCAGTAAGAAACTGTTATGATCCTCATCATCATCATCCTCACCCGCAGCAGCTCGTCTCTGTTACCTGTCCGCTCAGCAGCTCTTTCCCAGCACGGAAGATCCCCGCGTAGGCGTATTTCGTTTTCAAACAGGTTGGATTGGCCGTAAAAATGTGGACCAGCCTGAGCTTTAAATAACAAGACCGGCGTTTATTTTGACACCACATTTCTTGAGAAACACAGCTTTGCTGCGACAGCCCCGCATAACCCGGTAGAGGCGACCAGGACACCGCTATTAACTTAGCGACCAAACGGCTAACCGCAGCAGCAGTCCAGGTAAGCTAGCACTACAGCTAACATGGCTTTTAGTTAAAGTGACTTCCTAAATGGCTTACTAAACTGGTTAAGTAAGTTGTTAACTAGCATAAGTAGTTTCTAACAGAAACAGTCATTAGTGTAGTGTTGTTCTGTGTTATAAAACTGCACAGTCAGCGAGCTGTTAGTTAAAATAGATATTAACGTTAGCTAAAGCTAAATACAAGTTAACGTTACCAGAGCTTGTAGCTAAGTTAGCTAACAATGTAGGTTAACTGTTAACATCTCTGTAACGTAAGACATTTGCTGTGTCTATTATATAACTTAGATATTGTTTTACTACTCCACAACTAGTGGCCACCTTGTTTTGTATTTAATAATTAATCTGTAATGTTTATATATCTACAAAGGGGGCTTGTGTCTGTGTGTCTCCTCCTCCAGCATGTCAGGGATGACGGCCAGTACAGCCAGCTACCTGTGGTCTTTACAAGATGTCCTGGGTCAAGGGGCCACTGCCAGTGTCTTCAAGGCACGAAACAAGGTATTGATTTGTATCATCATAACACACTGTCAAGTTGTCCCCCCCCTCCCCCCATTGAGCAGCTCATTGACATCACTGCTACCATGGTCTCAGATGTCTCAGCCTACTTTCAGGCTGAAAGCGACACCAGGATGTGTGAAAAGAAAAGGTTGTGGTTGCAGTGATGTGGGCTGTTTTTGACGTTCATACATGGTGCTGATGATGCTGATGTAAACGTGTGTGTGTGTGTGTGTGTGCGCGCAGAGGTTGGGAGAGCTGGTAGCTGTCAAGGTGTTTAACACGGTGAGCTACAACCGCCCCCATGAGGTCCAGATGAGAGAGTTTGAGATGCTGAGGAAGCTCAACCACAGCAATATTGTCAGGCTGTACGCTGTGGAAGAGGTAAGGCTACCATGAGGAGAAAAGAGTTCAATGGTAAACACAGCTGTGTGTTGGGACAAAATAATTATCACTGTGTGAAACAGGAATGCAGTTTTATTCCAGGTGGAACATGTTATAGTAGAGCATTTGTACAGCAGGTCATATGCATTTATACATACACCGATCAGCCATAACATTAACAACATTATGACCACTGACAGGTGAAGTGAATAATATTGATAATCTTGTTACAATGGTATCTGGCAGTGGATGCAATATATCAGGCAGCATGTGAACATTTTATCCTTGAAATTGATGTGTTGGAAGCAGAAAAACTGGGCGTAAGGATGTGAGTGGGTTTGACAAGGGACAAACTGTGATGGCTGGGCGACTGGGTCAGAGCATCTCCCAAAACTGCAGCTGTTGTGGGATGTTCCCAGTCTGCAGTGGTCAGGACCTACCAAAAGGTCAAATAGGAGAGCTACTGTAGCTCAGATTGCTGAAAAAGTTAATGCTAGTTCCAATAGAAAGGTGTCAGAGCAAACAGTGTACCATAGTTTGTTGCGCATGGGTCTGTTTAGCTGCAGACCGGTCAGGTTGCCCATGCTGACCCTTGTCCACTGCCAAAAGCAGCTACAATGGGCACGTTGGCATCAGAACTGGACCATGTAGCAATGGAAGAAGCTGGCCTGGTCTGATGAATCACGTTTTCTTTTACATCACGTGGATGACTGGCTGTGTGTGCATAAGTTATAATAAACATAATAAATCTGGGGAAGACATGTCACCAGGATGCACTAAGGGAAGAAGGCAAGCCGGCAGAAGCAGTGTGCACACTGCAAAAATGGTTCAAGAATAGTTTGAGGAACACAAGGAGCTGCTGACTTGGCCTCCAAATTCTCCAGATCTCAATCCAATCGAGCATCTATGGTATGTGCTGGACCTACTCAATATTAGGCAGGTGGTCATAATGTTATGGTTGATTGGCGTATATACATACATTCTCTGTCACTTTACTTTCTAAAGCCCTATTCACATGGAACTAGTATTACCTGGGGACCTGTAGTGATAACTAGAGAATAATCAAGTAGAGAGAAAGACTAGTCCTTGCAATAACTACTGTATTGCCTGTTTGGAGTACAGTAACGGGCTGATTGCTCGGCTCCCAGAAGTTCTCCTTGTAGCGTTGTTGGGAGCTGCGTTATTGCTGCTTGTAGACAGCGAGAGATTTCTGCCTTTATAGTTAGATGATACAGCTACAGCGACACCTATTAGCCAAATGACACCAAATTTGTCATAGTCACACATGCACTAAATGTCGTCGCAATAGCACAAACTTTGAGGGCCAGCTATTGCAAACTGTATGGAACATCAAACATCTCTGATCAAATCTTCTGGTTTGGTCCAGAGAGAGTCTGTACAAAATTTGGTGACAATTGCTCAAAATTTGTGTGAGTAGTAAGAAAAAATCTGATTTGGACAAAATTTGAAATGGTTTAAAATCAATCTAAAAGCAACTGGGCGTGGCATATATGAATAGATTGATCTAGACCCACAAAATTATGGGGAAAAAAAATTGTTTTTGAGACTTGCAGTTAAAAAGTCACAGGCCAAAATGTAAAGTTCATTGTTATAGTGCCACCATCTGGCCAAATTGCACCGCAGTCATTGCTGCACTCCCGTGGGTCCAGAGCAAAACACCAAACACCCTTCAAAGGTAAAGTCCATTGGATGAACGGTTCTTGAGATATGCTGAGGACATACTCACATACCCATAAACAGAGATTCCTGGCTTTATAGTTGGATTGTGGAGGTCATCTGGAATCTTAATCCCATGCAAATATGCCATGTCCATAATTTGTCACAATTTCTCCAAATACACAGGTCGTGTGACCATGTGATTCGGCATCTCTGTGATTTGGGCTCATATAGTTTTTGTAAGGTTTTTTTTTTTTATTTTCTTCAGCTCCTTTTTATGCCTCTTTCCCACTGGAGAATTATGGAGGCTGTGTTGGCAACTGTAAATTCAAGTTTTGACAGCACGTTGGGTGCTAATTCAGGAGCTCATCTTGCTACACAGCATGGAGACTCATTCACACAAACACCGGAGCAAGAGGTTTCTGTGAATATTATATGAACATAAATAGGCCTATGTCATGTAATAATATTTATAATATTAAATAGAACTATTATATAGTATAATGTTTTAATATAAGTGTATGTTATGCAGAGCCTTGACATCAAACCTGAATAACCAATTTTTAGTAAAATACAGACTATGTATCCTGTGCGAATATGCTGCACTAAGAGAGCGGTAATTTCTAAATCACATGAGGTCCCAGGTCAGGAAGTTTTCCCTTATATATTTTCCTAATATTTACAGTGTTGAGGGAATTGCAGCTCACCTCCTAATGACTCGTCTCTCTCTCTCTCTCTCTCTCTCTCTCTCTCTCTCTCTCTCTCTCTCTCTCTCTCTCTCTCTCTCTCTCTCTCTCTCTGTCTCTCTCTCTAGCTGCCCTCTAAGCAGAAGGTGCTGGTGATGGAGTATTGTTCAGGAGGAAGTCTGCTCAGCCTGCTCGAGGAGCCAGAAAATGCATTTGGCCTGCCTGAAACAGAGTTCCTCACAGTTTTGCAGTGTGTGGGTGGGTATACTGTATATACTGGTATCTCCCAATAATTTCATATACTTAAACTGAAGTATTTCCTCTCTTTCTTCTCTTCAGTGCAGGGGATGAACCACCTGAGAGAAAATGGAGTGGTACACCGGGACATTAAGCCAGGCAACATAATGCGGCAGGTTGGAGAAGACGGCAAGTCTGTTTATAAGCTGACGGATTTTGGAGCAGCAAGAGAGCTGGAAGATGATGAGAAGTTTGTGTCTATCTACGGCACTGAAGAGTATCTGGTAAGATAATAGTACCACCAATAAACCCAGTAAGGCTTATTAGGTATTTGTGCTATCCGTGAATATGTTAGTGAAACTTGCATTTTTGAATAAATTGTGTATGTTTGTATTGTGTTTGCATATTGTGTACACGACATCCCATGTTGTAAACAAAAGCTCATGAGTTTCATTTGAAGGTACTAGAAAGAAAGAAAGAAAGATATTCCTTTATTAGTCCCACAGTGGGGAAATTCAGTTTTACACTCTGTTGTTCACACAGTACATATACATGCGTCAATGGAGAGATGTCAGAGTGAGGGGGCTGCTCCTGACAAGCGCCCAGAGCAGTTGGGGGTTCGGTGCCTTGCTCAGGGGCACCTCGGCAGTGCCCAAGAGGTAAACTGGCACCTCTCCAGCAACCAGTTGGTCTTGGTCCATGGGGGTCTTGAACCCGTGACGTCCGCGTCCTAACCCAACTCCTTACAGACTTAGCTACTGCCGCCCCCCAATACTAATAACCCACCTGGTGAAGAGATGCGCTCAAGAAACACTGGTGGAAGTGACATCTTCATAAATTACTTTGATGCCTCAGCAATTGTGTTATGGAGATTTGTCTCCACCATGTGGTCTGCACAGAATTCTGTTATATCATCTTTACTACAGCTTGACCTGCACGTCTGTCGCATTCGTATTCTATTACTGCTGCCTTAAAGAACATGAGGTGACGTTATGAACAGGAAACGTTTTTACTGCATCAGTGGAGGAGGACAGCTGAGGAAGTGCACCTAACGTCCAGAGTAAATAAAGACATCAAAGTTAAATAAAAGAATGATAAAATGATATTGCATCAATAAAAGGTTTGCTCAATGCACCCCATTGATGGACAGATTTTTTAACTTTTGGTTACCTATTATCTGTTCATTTAGGGCTTGGTAGCAGAAACAGCATCGTCTTTCACTTTTGTAATAATAACTTTCTCTTAAGAATAGACCTAATATGTATGTAGTAGTATCCATTTTTACAGTCAAGGGTGTTGTCAATATAGTCTATATTATGTAGTTGTTTGCTTACAGTCTATAAGCGGCTTTTCTCCACCCTCAATCATATTGCCAATATTACTGCTATAACAGCCCCATTTCCCCATGACGATATCTTACCCTCTAAACTAAATCTGTGTTGCATGTGATTGGTGGTTTGTTACAAACGTCAGAATTGCATGTGAATCAACTCCAAGCTTGATGTGAAAATCACCCCGTGCTACCAGTGTTGTTGACTGTGTAGATAGAGGTGTAACAATACAGTATGTGTAATTGTATTGAACCGTTCTAGGACGTTTGGTTTGGTCTGCAACATCCATTCGGTACTTCCTGTGAGCCAAACAGCTCTTTATGTTTATTATTCGCACACATGGAACAGAAAGTTTCACAGGGAAAGTTGTGGCAACACACCAGTTTGTTGTTATCAGCTGTAGCAGAATAATGAAGCTCAACGGACAAAGTTTTGGGTCAAAATGTGTGCCGACACTGTTGAAGTCTGGTATATTTGTAGATGCACTTCAGACATTTAATTTATGGCGGCATCACCGTGAAACCAGTGAAACAAAAACAGATTGAACAGTGGGTCCTTTTCTCCACAGTGTTCAGACAGCAGATACTGCAGATTCAGACTGAGCCAAAGTAACTGATAGTGCTTATTGCTGCATATGTGACGATGCTATTTATATATCTTGTATTGACAATATGCTAGTATTTGAGTGCCTTAGCTCTTAAAGTCAGAATTATGGCCAATGAACAACTGTAGAGTGTTATTTTCTGATTATCTTTGTTTTCCCTATCGTACCAAAAATGTACCTTACCGTGACCCCAATGCCGAGGTACATACTGAACCATGATTTCTGTGTACCATTAACACCCCTCCTGTTGAAATGACTTTGTGAGACAGGCCCCTTGGAGCCTTGTTCTTGATACCTGAAAGCAGCTTGTATAATGTAGACTTTGTGTCCCTCTAGTGGACAAATGGGATGTATGGCTGTTCATAAAGGCAACTCACATTTCTGCTTGCTAGAAAGTTTAACATGATATTACTTTCACCTGACACTTGGATAATACTCAGGATTAGATGATAATCTCAACTGTTATCGACATATGAGGGTACGATGACTGTATATTCACTTCTGTAGATTTGTTTGTGTTCTCTCGTCTCTTCTTACTTACTCATGTTTGTTTGTTTGTTTGTGTGTTTAGCACCCAGACATGTATGAACGTGCTGTGCTGCGTAAGCCTCATCAGAAATCCTACGGCGTGAGCGTAGACCTGTGGAGCATCGGTGTGACGTTTTACCACGCTGCCACCGGGAGTCTTCCCTTCACACCGTATGGAGGACCGCGCAGGAACAAGCCCACCATGTAGGTTAATACTTTAGGTGTGAGGAAGTAAATCACAGACTAATCCAATCCAAACTCCACCCCTTCAACCACAGCTAATGAAGTCATTATACTAGTTTCAATTATTTTTATAAATATATTTTTTTTGCATATTTATATGAAATTATAATATTGAGTTGGGTCTCAAATTACTTGTCTGAAGCTCCATCTCAAGTAATACCACCTTAAAATTAGTAGATGACATTTTCAGTGTTAATGAAGACACCACTCAACCATTTTAATTGTGACAAATGCTGTGAAGAATAGGCAAATTAGTCCTGTCAATGTTTGACGGTGATTTGTTTGTGCTTTAGAGCATCACAGCCATGAAACAATCAGAAACTACTACTATCAGATTCACTTTGTTGTACTCTCATTCACAGCACCGTCGCTCTGTCTGTCTCATCTACTGCTCGCCCTCTCAGCTCACTCACTCAGTCTCTCTGTCTTTTTTTAGATGAGTCGGGAAGCCAACAGCAAAGCATAACTGTACTTTTTATGTTATCAAACAAAGAGAGATGCTCTCCCCTCGCACTAAATAAAGAGTATTTCCCTGTTTTATGAATGAAGCGGTACATGAGTTAAAGCAATGAGGCTGTGTGTGTGTGTGTGTGTGTGTGTGTGTGTGTGTGTGTGTGTGTGTGTGTGTGTGTGTGTGTGTGTGTGTGTGTGTGTGTGTGTGTGTGTGTGTGTTTCACCCATCAGCGACAGTCATCTCTGCAAACTCCACCCGAAAGTTCCTGTACTTTCAGATAATACTGTCACCCCAACCAGGGCCTTTTTGGGAGATAAATGACCTTGGAAAATGTCCTCTGAACCTAATTTAGACTCTGGTCGCTGCCGTCAAAACTCAGTGACTTCCTCAAAAGTTTCCTAGTCCTGAGGGAAGTTCCTGCGATTAAAAATATCTTAAAGATGTTTTTTACATGTTGTTTCTTCAGGGATTCTGTGGTATCTGGAAGAACAATCAGTGATCATGACTTGTGTGTTTTGTTGTTCAGGTATAAGATAACTACAGAGAAGCCTGTAGGGGCAATAGCAGGAATACAGCGGGTGGAGGACGGGCCGATAGAGTGGAGCTACCACCTACCTCACAGCTGCCAGCTCTCACAGTATGTCACTAAATGAAGAGCATTCGAACACACATCTCAGTGACTCTTAAACGAGAACATGCGACGCTAACTTTGTCTTGTCTCCATCTATTTTCTCTTCCATCTGTCCCTCTCTGTCTGTAGGGGTCTGATGGTGCAGCTGGTTCCAGTACTAGCGGGTATACTGGAGGCTGACCAAGAGAGGTGTTGGGGTTTTGACCAGTTCTTCACAGCCACCATAGACATACTGCAGCGGCAGCCAGTTCACCTCTTCTCTCTGCAACAGGCTAGGGCGCATTGCGTCTACATACACCACTACAACACGTAAGTCTGCACAGGTGTATCATCACACACATTATTCTGATTAAACACAAATAAAGCAGTCTCCAGACTACAGGACTGTTTAAACTGGAGCAGACTGAAATAAAAAGCATTTTCTCTAATCATCAGATTAGCTTTCAAGACAGTCCTGTAGGTGTGACAGACTACTAGAGTCTGTGAAACCTGAAGGAAAAATGATGAGTCCATCTGAGAGCCATCTGCAACTGCTTATCCTGTTGGGGGTTGCGGCTGGTATTGGGCGAAGGCGGGGTACACCCTGGACAGTTCGTCTGTCCATCACAGGGCACATAGAGACAGACAACCATTCACAGTCACATTCATACCTACGGGCAATTTAGAGTCATCAATTAACCTGCATGTCTTTGGACTGTGGGAGGAAGCCGGAGAACTCGGCTAACACGGTTAACATGGTGAGAACATGCAAACTCGACACAGAAGAGCCCCAAGCTGGATTCACACCTGCAACCCTCTTTCCTCTGTGAGGTTACAGTGCTAACCACTGCACTGCTGTGCAGCCTGCCACAACTTGTCAGGTCATGTTATTTTTTATTTTAATTTTGTTTTTTGAAAACTAGTGTTTCTGACTGCAGAATTTTACCAATATTTGTTCTGACTTTTGTGAATTTTGCATTGGTGGTGTAATTGGTGCCACAACATGAAAATATGGGAAATGGTTTGTTTTCATGGCCACACAACGATCGTTGCATGCAGTGTTATGTACGTTGTATTTTCCTGACCTTTAAATGTGCCTGTTCCTGTTAGTGTTTACGACATAGTACACGAGTAGGTGGAGTTTTAGAACAAAGTGGGTCCATGTAAATTAGGTAAGGCGAGGTGGGATGTTGCTCTTTTGGTACAGTAGTTACTGACAACTTGACTCATCAATCAGTGATTCCACCTACAAGCCTGAAATGTGAAGCAAATGCAGAATTATGGGTATAACACTTTAAAAAACTTCTCTTTAAAGGCCCATGATGTGATTTGAGCTGATTCATGGCTGTAATTGATTTAGTTAACATTCCTAGTGGTGAACCAGGATCTCAGCTTGGATTATAAATTGGATTAGAATTGTTTATGCAGCCATGTGAAGATTTAAACAGGCTGTGGTAAGATTGTTATCATCAGAGTCTGATCAAATGTAGAGGAAGCCAGATGTATTTAAAAGCAACCTCACTGATTAATCTTTGTGAAACAAACTGCATTATATACAAATGTTGTATATACAAATAGAAACAATGTGTACTGTAATTATTAACAGTGACTATGACTATTACTACTAACGTTGATTGGAATGAGGCTGCACAGCATGAATTGAAGTTTACACCTGAGTAGTACTGATTTTACACAGTTGGTGTACCGTATAGTGCAGTTATTGTCAGGTTTGGTGGGAGCAGTGCTGGTTGTAGCGTCTGTCAGCTGCAGGAAGGAAGGACCTGCGATAGCGCTCCTTCACACACTTTGGGTGGAGCTGCCAGTCGCTGAAGGACGTCGCCAGTGCTCCGATAGTGTCCTGCATGGGGTGGGAGGCGTTCCCCATCATGGATGAAAGCTTAGCCATCATGCAGGAAGAACAGATTTTGAAGCTGCAAACTTAGCTTTCTGGGTCAATATAGCACACACAGGAATTAATTGCCTCAGTTGACTACATTTATCATCAACGCTGATTGGACATCCACATAAAAGGCACTGAATTTTCCCTTTAAGATGTTGTCAGGATGGAGAATCAAAAAGGTGTCAAGCAACTTTTAAATGCTCTCTCTCCCCTCAATCCTCACAGGGTGTCAGTATTCTTTGAGGAGGTGGCGTCTCAGACCGGTATAGGAGTTCACCAACAACATCTGCTGTACCTGGGTCACGACCTCCCTCTGGAGGGCAACATGAAGGTAGTCAACCTCCCGCGTACTTCGCCTGCCCGGCCCCTCATTCTGCTGAGCTACGGGCCTGAAGCAAGTATCAGCCTGCCCTTCAGAGAACGTAAGACAACCAAAGACACATACTGCACACCTTTGATATGGTTCTGTGAAGTCTAGAGCTTTCCTATCTCTTATTCTTTAATAGGGAGATATGAAAGTTCGTATACTAGGTGTATTCCAGCATCACACTGACACACGCAACACATAAATATCTTTGTGTCAGCTGTTTTATGCAAATGTTTAGTAATATTTATGTGAATGCCAATGACAGATATAGAGATATGATATAAAAAGAGTGCATCATGAATGCTGGTTAAAAGGAAAATAATGTGTGCATATAGTTATTAATGCCTGGGCACACTTATACATGTCATGTGTTTTTCCTCTCCTCTGTAGCAGAGACTCCAGTCATCCCATCCAGGTTTGACGTTATGGCAGACTACAACTTCTCCAAGGTTTTTTGCTTAATGTTATGTTAGTTTTTTTTTTTTAATTGTCTGTATTATAAGCATCCAACCCATTATATATGATCTCCTTTACTCCCCATCTTCTCTGTAGGTAATAGTGGGAGTGGTCCACCAGTATCTGAGGATAGTACAGTTGCTGCACACTCACCGAGAGCTGCTGCTGCAAGGATACTACAGCTACATGTGAGAGACATGATGTACTTCCGAGGTTATATATTGACTCTATTTAATGATTCTTATCAAACTCCTCTCTCATACTCTTATTGTTCCTCAGGATGAGGTTGCGCAGGGAGTGTGAAGAAGCAATGCACAGTATCGCGATGATCACCACTAGACTGCAGTCTTGCCTCAGCGTAGAACACAGGACTCACAAACTGTGAGTTTATCTGCATACTTTTTGAGCTAATAGATATCATACTTGCGGGTTTAAATGTACAAGCATGTGTTTGTATGACATACTGTACATTAGGATACACAGCAGTAAGGCAGGTGGAGCTATACTTGCCTTTTTTGGGGTTGAATTTACCACCATGTGTGTGATGTGGGTTTGATTGCTCACTGTACGAGCTTAACTGCTGTTAATGTACAGTATGTGGTGGATTCTGAGAGATATAATTGTAAGGTTATGAGTGTGGCAAGTCCTTACAACCAGGATGAAAAACCAGGCGGGATGGTGGTGTATGACATGGCAACAGTTTTTCACAGCGCTCTGCTCTTTTTTTACTGGTGATTCTTGGCAAGTGACAAAAACAACTTCACAATCTCATCCATGGCAAAATGCAGCAGAACCTTCAAACAGGTCTTACAGCTCACACAGTGACTCAAAAACCAGTCAACGTGCTTGCCCTCTTCACAGCACACTGCTTTTCCCACCTGGCTTATATACCTGTGGTCCATACCAACAATCAAAGGCACATATTCACTCCCACAATCAACTTTAATTAGTGTACAATATAACCTTAATATTTATATATACAACATACAAATGGATATTACATAATGCAAAATAAACAATAGCCATGATAAATGGAAGAAATACCAAACGAAAGCCAACTTAACAGACTCTTCTACCTCACTCCCCTCTCTCTTCCCTGGCACTTGGTTCAGCCTAACAGGCTAATTGAAATCAGATGGAGACCTGTGGCTGAAGTTTCAGGTGCGCTGCCTGAAAACACTCCCCCGGAAGTAGGTCTCAAAGAGAGGAGTT
The DNA here is from genome assembly GCA_947000775.1 of Pterois miles. Lineage (NCBI taxonomy): Eukaryota > Metazoa > Chordata > Actinopteri > Perciformes > Scorpaenidae > Pterois > Pterois miles. Next base: position 3,630,362 of record CAMQGK010000466.1, read on the forward strand.
CCCCATAATAAAAGAACAACATAAAAAAAATGAACTTTCTGTATTAGTCTATTTTTTTGAACTTAACACAGTCAATTCACATGTTTTTTTTCATCTTAGGGAGGGGGATAGTTTGCAGCTCTTTCACAGTAATTGTTGACAAATGTTGACCAAACACATCTTTTATATTCAATCTACAATCTCCTCTTTTTCCCCTTTTTCCTCCTATATCTGTTGTATCTTTATTTTTCTTAGAGGCCATTATGATTCAGAAAACCAAGGTTCAGCTGATAGCAGACAAAAGCTGCATCTGGTGAGTGGCGTCAGGAAGCTTGACTCATGGCTGATGGAAATGTGTTTTTTATGCTATTAATGGGTGTATATCTTGGAGAATTGCAGATCATAATGAAAAGAGTGATGAGAAAAGGCATGGTATGCAGCAGAGGTGTTGCACACTTTTAATCTGTTTTGATGGCCAACTACTGGCAGCTATCAGCCCTGCTGGCATTTACTTATAGGGATAACGTACCTCACGACCGAAAGCAGGACCGGGTATTTTTAGTTTAATTCCAACAATGACATTGTTATGAATCCATTACTATGAGAAGTTTAAATGTGTTTTTCTACTTCAACTTTTTCCCCCAGACCAAGTCAGCCTCGTAGAAAGTGAAATGTTGGCATATAAGAATCGTACCCATATAAAATAGTCTTTCTTTTTAAAGAATAACATTTAATGTCCGCTTTAAAAATGGACACATTTTGGTCAGCGCTAAAAAGTGATGAGGTTTGACATTTGGTCATAATTATACACAAGATTCAAAGCCACAACAAAACAGCTGTATTCTAAGCGCTGGGATTTCTTTCTCTTTAGTATTTTTACCTAATTAGACATTGCAGTAGCACAAGTGAGTAGAAAGATTGAAGAGACAAAGGGACAACATGGTTGCACTCAAAATGTAAAATGTAATGTATTTTCATTTTGTGAGCGATTCAGGTGTCAAAGTCTGTGGCTGCTGTCTCTACAGGTCCGTGAGCACTTGCCCATATACGCAGCGGGAATCCAGGAGTTTCAGAACCAACTGGACCATCTTCAGATTGAACAGGCCAAGTTAGCAGAGGCACTGGCCAGTGACAAGAGGTACTCCAGGCACGCAGGGGTTGTAAGCTTCAGGTTGGCCTCGTAGGTTTGTGGTGCTTGAACTCTGACCTCATTTCTCACACAGCTGTCAGAAGATGGAGATGCTGCTGCAGAAGATAACAGCAATTCATCAGCATTACCGTAAAGACAGACAAACTGGCAGTATGTTTTTATGTTTTTATTGGTGGCGCCCATATACTGTATTTTTATTACTCTTTTATTTGTACGTTGATGATACCTTACTGTTTTCTTACTTTGACCACAGAGTTGGCGTATAACGACGAGCAGATCCACAAGTTTGAGAAGTGAGTATGTGTCCTGCTCACCCGGACTGTGAAGGATGTTATTCTGAGCACTCGTGTAATCTGCTTGTCACTCTTCCCTCCCAGAATCCACCTGTCATCCCACATTAAGCGAGTGAAATCTCTCCTTAGAGAGGACTGCGTGCAGAGGTACAAAGAGCTTTTGGCCTCAACAAAGACATGGAGCAGGTTAGAACAGGCTTTCAAGCCACATTTTTTACACTCCAAACACTCAGCAGATTCGATTCAGCTGTGTTATCCCCACCACTGTGACTATTTCAATAAGATAACGCTGTTCGGTTTGACACGCTCATCCGCACCGATGATGCACACACATACATGTCACGCTTATATGAAGAAGATTAACACGGGACAGTAGGATGTTGCTATTCAGCAGTTGTCAAACAGATTAAATTGGTAGTCTGCATTATTAATCTTCACTTCACACTTGTTTATCAAGTAATATTGAGATTATATATTGTATTACGCTCTGTAATTCTTTAATTCCTTTACCATTTTTAAATCTAACATTACATATTGAATTTTAATTTTACATGAATATGTAATGACCTGATCTAAATCTAAAAATGAAGGTATACGTATTTTTTCCTGGAGTATGAGAGACCTAAAGGAACGGACTGTCAGTGATACTGACTTGGCGACTCTCTAGCTCCTCTAGCTAACTGCTGCTAGCTGCGTTGGAGAGTTGGAAACACTGGGCTGGCTTTGTAGGTTGAATCCTTTTTAAAATCTAATGTACTTCTCAGCAATACTAACCCTACCCATAAATAAGATTCATGTATAATCAAATCTATTTTAAAAATTCAAAACTCTTTAATTTCAACACTTCAACATTTATCTGCATTGGTTTTCACTTTTGTTTTGGAATCCAACAGGCCATTGGCACATTTTAAAGATGTAGCTTTGACTTACTGAAGTGTGTCCTTTCTGTGTTTGCAGTACTTTGCTGGAGATGCAGACCCGACTGCAGGACTTCAGCTCTTTCTCCACAGGCTTGTTGGCAGACCTGGAGATGAGCGAGCTGCGGCAAAATAAGGTCAAGATTTCAACTTTCTCTGCAGATCAGATATTGTAACATAACAAAGACTGATTAAAAAAATATGTGATCTTATGTTATGTGCTGTTTTTATTGTTTATTCTTGTTAGAGTTGGGATTATTATTTCAGCTGTCATCTCGGTGATGACGTAACGTCTCCTCTGTCCTCCTCAGGCTCTGGACAGAATCCTTTTTGCTCTGCAGTCCAAGCGAACAGGACAACAGCCTGAATGTCCCCCCAAGGACAAGGACCAGATGCTCTCTAGGTGTGTGTCTTTGCGTGTGTGTGTGTTTGTGCGTTTATGTGTGTGTGTGTGTGTGTGTGTGAGATAGAGACAGTTGCCCAGTACCCTGATAACACATCTCCTTTTGTTCTAGGATGCACCATCTGAAGGAGGAAATGGAGATTTTGGTGAGGGAACTTCAGTGCAACAACAGCATTATTGAGAGGTTAGTAGAGTGACCAACTTCCTGTCTCTATTGAAACTCCCATACACAGAGGGTGAGAACGCATGGTGTTGATAGTTCTGTATTTTGTTTTGTGCTGTAGTCTGGGAGCAGTGAACCCTGCAGCTCTGGAGCCGAGCTTGGCCAGACCCTCTACACTGTGACAAAGTGCTGCATCTTTGCATCATATCTCACTCTCTCTCTGACAAGCACCTAGTTTAATCTGCCACTCGGTGAACAGTTATGGACAATGTACCGGATCTTTTTTCAAGGAGCAGCTGCAGCCCTGTGCTGTATGAAGAGGAAGCAGCTGAAGACAATCAATAAAATGTGAATCTGAGTTTAGAGATAAGATGCACAGAATGGAGATGAGGAAACGCCGCTGATGGACTTTTACTCAGTGTGTTTGTGTGTTTGTGTGTTTGTGTGTGTTTGTGTGTGTGTGTGTGTGGCTGGTGGCTGAGTACAGCAGTTCAATACAAACCTCATTAATGCCTTTAGTGTTATTGCATTTCTAATAGGCTGCCACAGTGATGGACTGTCAGGATAAAGCAAAATGAGTGCCAAGTCAGCTGCTAGAGTACTTTTCTAAGCTGAGTTTCTTCTTTGTCCCTCAGAGGAAACACTGCAAAACCCGGAGAACCTTAAATGATTAATTTAACCAAACTGACAATATGTTTGTCCGACTGTTTGTCTGTGTATGTGTGTGTTTGTCGAAGGCGTGAGACATCTGCTGTGTTTTTTTTTGTAATGGTTGATCATTCCTGTGATTTAATTTTTAGGTTTACTTAAAGCACATCACTGTAAATTCAGTATAATAGCGATTGATCTCACTTCCTGTCGATGTTTAACTTGAATGATAAGTTGTTTCTTTGTAGGTTTCACTGTAAAGAGAAGAAACTAAATCAGGGGAATTTGGTACTTACCAGGGTGTCTTCTTCTTTTTAACAGGAAGTCCAGTGATATTACATTAAATTAACAGGATGAAATGAATTTAGCCAGTGGTTCACATGGGGGGAAATCCCAGGCTTTGTTATTTGTTTGTAAAGGGCTCACAGATGATTCACAAGATTAGAGAAAATAAAAATATATATATATTTTTACTGCCCTTTAAACTTTTTGGCCATATTTTTAATCTCTTTTTCATTTGTTTTCTTGAGAAATGATATTATCCGATGAAGTAACGCAGGCTGAAAAGTGAAAGTAAAACCATTTCATGTCCTTTTGTGACGTAGTTTAAAGTCTCAACATACCTCATGTTCATACACACAGGCAATAAGGTCATGAATGACGATGTGACAGCAGCACACACTCATATTCGGTCTGCAGTCAAATTAACATTAAATGTGTTGTGGGAAAGTGTAACTGAGCTTGGAGGCTGAAAGCTCTCAAACAAAACAGAAAACAAGCGAGCTGTTGTGACACTGCAAAATACCGAGAATGAAAGTTCTCCACTCAGTCTGCGTAGGAGTGGTGTGGGTGTCCTCGGGGGCTTTCTCGATTTAGTTAGGGGGACGAGCTCAACTGCCTCTGTGGTTTTGTGCCGCTCATATGAGGTGCTCTTGGCAAAGTGGAACATTTGCTAACTTTCCTGTTATGAGCCTACACAAACAAGTCTGACGTGTTTTTATCTCTAGACGGTTTACACACTTCAGGCCCACTTCTAGGTCTTGCTGTGCTGTCAGTCCTGTTTCATACGTCAGTTTGAAAAGTAAATTGGCTGATTGTTGTGTAGTTTAAACAGAGACAACACTTCTACCCCATGTTGCCCTCTTTAGCACCGACAAAAAAGTAATAATTGACTACATACTCCAGCTGATTTTCCACTGTCAATATCAAGTAAGATACCATATGTCAAAGACAGTGCTCTTTAATATCCTTTTTGCCATATCATAGTTTTGAAAATCTTGAATATAGAAAATATAGACATTTTAAATATGGGAAACCTAAATCTTATTATTAATATATTCAATGTGTCATACTTCTTAATCCAGTTTCTGGTAGATCTCCACAGATTCTTAATTTGAGATTATGGTTTGTTTATACCAGTTTACTTTCTGTAGTCCGTCTTTAAACCAGAATGTTTTTGGCATCATTGTGCAAAAACTCTGTTTGTAGACTTGAATAAATCTAGACAGTCACGGGAGACTTTGGCCAATCACAGGTCATTTCAGAGAGCAAGCGTTCCTATTGGCTGTTCATTCAACGGAGGCAACTGTCAATCACTTACAAACTCCGATCAAACGGTCAAACTAGGCAGCGCTTATCAAACATGAATCAATATTTGGTTACTGTAATTCCTATTTCAGAAATATCCTGTTGTAGATCTCAACTTGGCTGCTGGGTCACAAACTTTCTCTTTTTACAGCACATTAAAGATGTTTCTGAAAACATTTGAGGACAGAAATCGGATTACAGTAACAGAATATTGATTCATATTTGATCAGTGCTGCCTTGTTTGGCCATTTGATTGGAGCTTGTGAGTGACTGACAGCTGCTCAGAGACGGCAGGCTCCAGCTCTGCTTTGATTGGTTGTTTTCCTCCAGTCTGTGAAATCTTGTAGATGCCATCAGGAGCACGGACACAGAGGCACATGATTTTTTTTTGCACTACTGCACTACTGTCAGGATAAAGTTTTATAAATATATATATATATATATATATATATATATATATATATATATATATATATATATATATATATATTAAATCAAATCTGCTCCCCTGTAGCTTTAATAGGCGACGTAATTATATGACTGAATTCAGCCTGGTAGCTGCAGTGATAAAACAGCTAACAAACTCTAACGATCCATCAGGCAGCTAAGTGTAGTTATCCAGTGAATTAGTGGTTAATAAGTCATTAAGTTAACACCAAATCAGAGCTACAGTGTGAACCAGGGATTAGTGCGCGCTCCTGTCGCTTTAAAGCGAGCGCGCTCCCGGCATTTAAAGCTGTCACATCCCCTGCGTCATTACTACACGCTGTCGTGGGCATGAGTTGAGTTTACATTCAGGGCACGGAGTGGAAACACGCACCAATACACACTCCAGAGAGCCAACACACACGCACGCATTTACAGGGGAGCAGGATAATGGCGTCTGTGAGTGTGGTGGGGCAGCACCCGGGTCCGCACAGGCTGGACTCGGAACCGCTGCTCTTCAAGCTGGCCGGGGGCAGGAAGAAAATCACCCTGCCGAGGAAGTCTTCCTGGGAGAAGATGATGTTCAGGAGGAGCGGCGGGGAGTGCGGGTCGGTCTCTGCTGAAGGGCAGTCGGGAACTCACGCCTTGTCTCCGGGACCAGCGGGAGAAACGGCGGCGAGAGGAGGAGTGATGCCCGGTGAAGGATGCGGAGCTCCCGCCGCCCCTGCTGCGCCACGTAGCCCGGACCGGGACAGAGAGCAGGGCAGCACGGACTGCGACAGGCGCCACCGCAGCCGGCTGTCTAGAAAGTCAACCCGGGCACATCAGAAGTGACTGTTACTCAAACCGGAACACAGGTGGTCGGAAGGGGACTTCTCTCAAGAGGTCGGGCATCAATGTCATGCCAAGCGGAGCGGTTACGAATGGGCACAAAGGAGCGCACCGGCACCGGGAAGCGCAACACGGGAGACGGGAGACCCGGGGCGGAGACAGCGGACAGCAGAGCATCTCCTCGGTGCCAGCACAAGCGCACAGCGGCAGTCTTCCCCTGGAGCGGCTCACACAGGGCAAGACTGGAGTCGTCAAGCTGGCCCGCACCGAGCCACCCCGGAGGGAGGCCTGGTCCATCTTTCCCCGGGGGGTGGACCCCCGGATGAGGACAGAGAGGGGCGAAGGACACCGGTTCGAGTCCAAACCCTGCACGCGGGACTGGTGTGACGCCTGCAGCCGTCAGATCACTGCACAGGCACTCAAGTGTGAAAGTGAGTAAAGTCCTCCAAATTACGCATACATATGTCTCTGTTTTGTGCATGCCCAGTGGAAATAAGAGATATTACTGTTTCATGTGAATCCAAAACATGCACTTTAAGAGCCGTTTCAGTTGTGTGATCTGTTGTATTTATCCTCCTTTATTAGATGATACAGATGTAGTGAATGTAGGAGGTTTTCACGTACTGGCTTAGTACTTAGTATTCACTTATTTTATGAAGGGCACAAGTAGCCGAGTGCTAAACTCCTCCATACTGGTGTCTGTGTGTTTGTACACAAAGAAAAGTAGGCGATGCCTGTGCCTTTGTGGCTGAGCCAGTATGACAGGGGAGGACATTTCCAAGCAATTTGCTCCATAGACAAAGCCAAAAACCTTCAATGGAAAGCCCATTATCTTGTCCTTCCAGCTTCTCCTCCCAGAGTTCCCACTGTGGGATTTGCAGTCAGGGCTCAAAGAGCGAGGGAAAGATAGTAGAATTACAGCTCACACTTAACAGGGATTGTCTATGAGCTGGTGTGTTTGAAAACAAAGCATTTGCTCCAAGAGGAAGCAGCAGCGTTGTACATTTGAGTGCCCATTTAAAGGGCATTTAAACCTTTTTACATTCATTATGCTCGATATCTCTGGAGTTACGGGGGTGCACAGTGTCACCTCACAGCAAGAGTGTCGCAGGTTCGTTATCTGGCTTGGGGTCCTTCTGTGTTGAGTTTGCATGTTCTCCCAGTGTTAGCATGGGTTTTCTCCTGGTTCTCCGGCTTCCTACCAGCATCCAAAGACATGTAGGTTAACTGATGAGTCTAAATTGCTTAGATGAATGTCAGGTGAATGGTTGTTTAGTGCCCTGCGATGGACTACCAACCTGTCCAGGGTGTACCCTGCCTTCGCCTAACGCCAGCTGGGATCGGCTCCAGCCTGCCTGCGACCCCTAAAGGGATAAGCAGTTGAAGATGGATCTCTGGAGTTACATACCAGGCTGTATTTACTGTACTACTGAGAGCTGCTGATGACATCATTCCCACCTGTACAGCTCTGGGATGCAGATAGTTCATCCCAAGCCTATTTGACCTGGCAGATATGTGTTTAATCTGGTTTGAGAACACGCATGCACACCTTTTGTGTGTTTGTGATGACTTTTCTCATGCACATACTGTACATGCATGGCTGTGTATGTGTAGGCGTGTGCGTGCGTGCATGCAGCTGCTGACTTGGCATCGTGTCAGCAGCACTCTGTCTTAAGGAGGCTGTGGCTGCAGCACAGGGTGAGATAAAGCAACTGAAGAGAGAAGTGAAGGGAAGAAAGGGACGGATAAAGAACGGGCCGGCTGAAATAGAAGAGCGAGAGGGAGAGGAAATGGAACAAGAAAAGGAAAGAATGACAGGCAGTTGGAAACAGGGTGTCAGAGGAGAGGTGGAGGGTGATAGGAATGAAGAGAGACGGAGACCTAGAACAAGAGCGATGGGAAGGAAAGAGAGACGACGGCAGTACGGGATAGGGGGAAAAGAGCGAGAGTTTGTCCAGCACTGCAGAGCTGTCTGATTTAGTGTGGTATCAGCAAGAGCTCAGCGGAGCGAGAACAGAAATTACTGGAGCACCATTCACATACATCCAGAGAAACACACACACACACAGTTTCTTTACAACCCAAGAACTTTTTGTCTCCTCTAGTCTGGATCAAGCTAATTAGCTTTAGGTCTCTGCTGCCAGCTGCTGCCCTCTACATCAAACTGTCTCCCTTTTCTGGGAAAACATCAGAGGTCACTGCGGTACGCAGTCATGGGGGTCACCAGGACATTCATGACAAGTGATTCAAATTTAGGCATTTCAGGGTATTTTTGTGGTGAGAGACGCAACCAAGACTGCCAGAATAGACACACACACACACACACACACACACACACACACACACACACACACACACACACACACACTCATGCTCCTCTTTCAACTACACCCAGTAAATGACAGGGAGTGAGACGGAGGCCATGCAACCATAAACAACCATCACTCTGTCCCTTTGTCTCGTTGTATGCCTCGCTCCCTCTGTCTGTCTTTGATTTATCACCCTCCTTATATCTGCGCTGGCTGGTTTTGTTGCATACGAAGCTTATAGAAACCGATATGCAGCTCTCCCTCCCCCGTTGGGACAGTGGACTGCTTGCAGGGCCTGTTGTGATGTGGCCTTGCCCTACAGTGGAATCTGTCAGTCCAGCCAGAGCTCCCAGTCTTTATGTTGTTGCATGAACCTCTAAATTTATTCCTACTGCTGGCTTTTGTCCGTCTGTTCAAAAAAAAAAAAATCTTTATTGCTTCTCATGGGAGTTAGATGGGAGTTAGATTTGTGGTATGTCTATGCTATAACAGCAACCCCCCCCCCCCCCTGCACTATACAGTATACACACAAATATGCACATATAAATGAGACCCATATGTGGCATCAAGACGTAATGGGGCATAAAATTATGAAGTACATGTCTGATAAGTGACAGTCTAGACATTATGAGCTCTATATGTCTGCTTTATTGACATTAATCTGGCCTGTTAAGGGAACTAACTCCACTGTTACTCTCCTCTGATGTAGTGTTGGGCAATATGCAGAAAATCAAATATCTATATGGATGGGTATTACAATGATATTGAAGGGTTGACTGGTGTTTTCGCAAAAGATATACACAATGGGATTTTTGTTAAAGATATCATTAGTAATGTGGATATAATGACCAAGTGGGTAAAGGTAAACAATAGACAAAGTAGTTATAGTAATAATAGAAAAGACCACATATATGCCATATTAGGGTTAGGGTTAGGGACCGTTGCCATGGTATTCGACATGCAAATCACTATTCGAATGGTTAGTTTTGTTGAATCATTATATACTGCACTGTATATGTATGTATGTATATACTGTATGTATGTGTATGTATGTAATAATAATGTATAAATCCCAAAATAACCCATGAAATAAGGAATGATCCCACAATATTATTCCTTTATCATTTACATTATTCAGCATAATTTATTCTAGTTATTCTCAGACGGATTGTGAATTTCCCCACTGTGGGACCAATAAAGGAATATCTTAACTTGTCTTATATCCCTGTTTGTGTTGTGTAGAGGTGTGTGTGTACAGTAGTGCGAGAGTGGCACGTCAACATGTCAGTCTGCCATGGTGCGCTGCTCTGTGAAGCTTTGAATATCTTCAAATATATCTCACCAAAGCTCCGATGCCTAAAAAATGGTATTCAGGACAGCCTTAATTACGATATCCAAAGTCTAAGACGATATCTCGTCTCTATGTTCTCTCCTTTGTATTCAAAGGTCAAATACTTTTGTTATATGTACAATAAAACACAGTATAATACAGAGAGAGAATGATAAATAATATTATAAAGTGTTTTTTTTCTTCAGAAAAGTCCGATGTGTAACAGTCATATAACTCAGTACAGTAGAGTGTCATTGCATCCCGTCAGTGGATGTTGCTATCAGTGTTATCAGAGTTGATTTCTCATCTCTCCGTGTTATGTTGTTGGTCAGGGCTGGCAGGAAGGAGGCAGGCAGTGAGGGACGGAGTGAGGGGAATGGCAGCCTCCTTAATCCCAGCTCTGGGTGTCTCCTGCCAGGGATTAAGTCTCAGGGATGGAGAGGTTGGGATTACAGACTGGCAGACGGAGTCAGACGTCAGATTAACATTTAATTAAAGCTTTCAGGGAACCATGCTGTTGTGGCACCGGTGCTCTGACACTCTGTGGTCTGGTCCTCTCCTCTCTTCAACCTCAGGCAATAAGCCGTGCACCTATATACACAATTTATACCTGCAAGGTTTCCAGTTAAACCTCACTGGGGTAGCACAAGCAGCAGATGATCAATTAATGGTTTGTAACATACTATAATATGGTGCTGAGCAAAGTACATTTTAAACAGTTAATTTAACAGTTAATATGAATTTGTTTTAGTGCCAGTAATTTCTTTAAAGCATTAATGCAACTTGCAATTGTTGAGTCGTAGCAGGTTTAGTGTTAAAGCTAGAGAGAAGATACCGATATGAAACTAAGGAAACCTAAGGAATCTACTGGTATCAACCACGTCATAGTACCCCGTCGTAAAGGAATATATAACACTCCAAACTTACACTAAATTTTGGCTAGGAAAAGCTGGCATGGCCATTTTCAAAAGGGAACCCTTGACCTCTGACCTCAATATATGTGAATGTAAATGGGTTCTGTGGGTACCCACGAGTCTCCCCTTTACAGACATGCCCACTTTATGATAATCACACACAGTTTGGGGCAAGTCATAGTCAAGTCAGCACACTGACACACTGACAGCTGTTGTCTGTTGGGCTTGAGTTTGCCATGTATGCAGTACCTGTGAGAGTTTCTGCACAATATTTGTCATTGTTTTGTGTTGTTAATTGATTTCCGATGATAAATATGTACATACATTTGCATAAAGCAGCATATTTTTCCACTTCCATGTTGATAAGAGTATTAAATACTTGATAAATCTCCCTTAAAGGTACATTCTGAACAGATAAAAAAAAAAATGTGCAGTTCATTACGATTAGCTATAGGCAATCATACGATTAATTGCAATATTTTAATCGATTGCTCTACTTGTAATATGGTGTAAGGATTTATTCATGTGCAGTCAAATATCGTTATATATGAATAGAGCAATGTTATACTGTATTGTCAGCTTTGTAAGCAAGTTATGGTTGCTTCATTGGAGGAGTTTTGATTTCTGGGAATATGCATAATAAACTCCTGAATAATGTCCGTATATGTGCCTACCACCACCATAGTGTGTTGTAAACCAATAATCATAGGTTATATGGGATTGAAAATGAAGTGTTGCCTAAAAGGGTAATCAAGTGAACCTCTTACACATACAGTACACTGAATTAGGGCTGCAATAATGATTGTTTTCATTATTGAATAATCTCTTTTTGTGCAATTAATTAACGCTGTAAGCTATGAGCTGTCACAAAAAAGTGAAAAAAAATCATAATTTCCTGTAACCCAATGTGGAATCCTCCTATCGTTTACTCTGTTTGACCAAAACACCGAAATTTACATTTAAAATGAAAATGAAATGAAAAGAGGAGAAAGCAGCAAAGCATTATATATGAGAAGCAGGAATCAGAGAATATTTGGCATGTTGCTTGATGAATGGGTCACAATTAATAGAATAGCAAAATAGTTGTGATTTTCTGTCGCTCTACTAATCACTTAATATACTATATATTTAAAGACACTGAATAACTATATACTCCAGAGGTTGTTTGTGGCCATGTTTGTGTGGATTTGTACCCTTCTTACTCCCACTGTGTACTTTGTTCCTGCTCCTTGTGTCAGAGCTCTGTACGAAGAGGTGAACGCTCCAGAGACCAGAGCTCCTCCAAACATGATTTCACAACTAGAAAAAGCTAGAAATATTTGCAAGCAGAGGGGAGATCGGTGCTGTGAAACAGTTCATCCACAGCAGCAGATGTGGGGTTACATGCTGGTCGTTGCAGAGACAGGGAGGGATACTTGCTTCGACACCTGCCAAAACACACACATTTGCTGCAGACCTTCACAGTAACCCTCGCAGTGTATTCTTTATGCCCCGTGGCATTCCTCTCTCAAGAGGATGCACCTTTCCCTTAAACTCCGTCTCTTCCTTATTTTACCTCCTCCCTGGTCTACACAATACAGACCTTGTCTCAGGATCCCTCTCAGCCGTTTCACATCGGTCCTCTCAAAGCTCCATTCACAGTTGAAGAAGAAAACATAGGAGGAAGGTTGTGTTAAATGGCTCATAACCTTCTTGTCCCGGCATACCACTGCTGCTGCTCTGACCTGCGATGGATGGTTTTAGCTAAACTTCAGCCAAAACATTCCTACAGACCTCACATGTCTTCAGCTGAAAACAAACACAATCTGAACACAAGGCTGCATTGAAGAAAGAAAGTTAAAGAGCTCTGCCACTGCTTAACATTATTTGACCTTGATAAAACAGAAGAAGCAATGACAAGACGCAGAGCAGATAAGGGCTTTATTTTCACAGAAAGACCTGCATGGAGTTTTAGCTGTCCTCACCGCTGCATCGCTGCTCAGCTGTATGTATGGCAGAACAGTGGGGATTTTCATGCAGGCTATATTTAGGTCGCCCTTGGTGAATAGTGATAGGAGGACTGCGGAGGAAGAGGTGCTCAGGGCAGAAAGGACAGGACATTCTTAAGCACGTTTGTTTAGAGCAATTTTAGATGTACAAAAACTAGCGCTGTCAGTGGTTTTAAGGAATTACTTGCAAATTAATCACACATTTTTTTTATCTGTTTCAAGATTTTTGTCAAGTATTTAATACTCTTATCAACATGGGAGTGGACATATGTGCTTGCTTTATGCAAATGTATATATTACTTATAATATTTACAAGATTTTATTTTTGGAAATCAATTAACAATTCAAAACAATGACATATATTGTCCAGAAACCCCCACAGGTACTGCATTTGGCATAAAAAATATGCTCAAATCATAACATGGCAAACTGAAGCCTGAAAGGCAACAACAGCTGTCAGTGTGTCAGTGTGCTGACTTTACTATGACTTGCCCCAAACTGCATGTGATTATCATAAAGTGGGCATGTCTGTAAAGGGGATTTACATATCTAGAGGTCAGAGGTCAAGAGACCCCTTTGAAAATGTCCATTCCAGTTTTTCCTCACCCTCAGTGTTATATAACCTCCTTCACAACATGCTCGTATGACATGGTTGGTACCAGTGGACTCCTTAGGTTTTCTAGTCTCATATGATAGCAGTATGTTCACTTGAGCTACAACCCCTGAAAGACTGATCATTAAAGAAATCAGCGGCATTAAAACAAATTTGCGTTAGCATGTTATCAATGCGTTAAATTTGACAGCCCTGACAAAAACACATGACGTCCTTCTCGGTTCTGCGGTGAAAAAACGGTGACATCAGAGCATAACGTTCTTATGCCGTTGCTTGTGATTATGTCATGTGCTTGTGAGTGAAACTAGGGAACACATCCTGTTCCTCCAAACTCTTCAGTTTCAAAAGTAGGGCAGCAGAACTCCCTGTAGCTCCGTCTCTCTCTTTTTCTCCTTCACAGTGCATATTAATAACTGACGGACTGCGCATCACCTCAACCCACACATACAAGCGCCCGTACACACTCGTTTGAGGTGATGCACGTCCTTCTCGCTGACAAGATATGTCACTGTTGTGGCGTTAGACAGGATGGCTGACTCACTGCTGTAGGGTTTCGCACCGAGGAGACAGAAAAGGGGGAGAAGAGGGGAGGCGACGTCGGTAACTACCTCTGCAGTGATCTGTGACGTTTCTGCTTTATTGTATGGAGACCCCATCCTGTTCTGTACTACTGAATGAAGTGTGTACAGTCAGCCACTGAGGGAATGGCGAGGAGAAAGGCTCCTGTTGCTGGAAAAGAGAGGAGAGAGGGGAGTAGAGGAAAGAGGATTGTGAGGGGGTCTCTGTCTCTTTAAGCTGGCTGTTTGTTACTGCAGAGTGTGTGGGTGCTGCAGTAGAGATGCCGAGAGAGAGGATGAGGGCGCACTGATAACAGAGAGACGTTAGAGAGGAACAAGTAGCACAGCAGAGATTCAGGGCTCATGTCACGCTGAGGTGTGAAGAAGCTCGTACAGGTGCAGAGGAGAAAAGTGTGAGGCAGGTAGAGAGCATTAGGGAGGGTGTGAGGAGTACAGGTGGAGGGGTGGCAGAGCGAGAGGAGAGGGGGCTGTTTATTCGGAGTGTGGCACCGGTGGCAGAGTGGCTGCGCTGGGATGGCAGAGGGGGGAACTGGGGGGGCTGGCGCTGGGGCAGTCCTCAGAGGGACAGGGGCAGCCGGGCGCAGGACAGGAGGACCAGCGAGGGTTACGTGCACAGGACGGTGCCGGCCGGATGGTGCCAACATGCTCCTCCATCCATGGCACAGATAGCACCTCTCGTCCCGGGACAGGAGGACGCAAAGGGGGACGCGAGGGTGGGGTTAGGGTCAGGGGGAGTCGAAGGCGTCGGGGTGGGCAGAGCCTTGCTTGGCCAGGTGTCGCTGCATCTGGATGAGGTCAGGGGAGATTCGGAAGGGGAGGCCGGCAGCGCCTGCTTCGGACAGGTGTCACGCCGGCTGGGGCGGCTGCTGAAGAGGCTGCCCAAGTCTCGCTCCTGGAGCGACAGCCTGCGGATCCTCCGACGATCGTCCTCTAACGGATCTCTGCTCACCACCTCAGGTATGGACAGGAGAGTGCACAAGTGGTAACAACTGGGAGTTGAGACTTAGAAGTTGTACATGAAATACAAATCAGTTTGGTGGTCAGTATTTTGGGGAAAAAGGGAAAGGTGATGAGTAGACAGGTTGAGCTGGGTTGGCCTCAAAGACAGGCTGTGGGCCAAAATATTTGGGTATTGTGTGCATCAGTCTGTGTATCTGTGACCTGAATAGCCCTGCTACTCTTTGTCTGTAACCCCCCCACCCCCCTTTATCAGCTGATCTATCCCCATCGCTTTTGTGTAAGAGCACATAATGTCCGTGTGTGTAAGATTGTGTGTTAACAGTGAGGCTGCACACCGGTTGTAAAAGGCAGAATAGTCCAGCAAACAGGTCAGATGAAAGCAGCGGGATCTATTTTTTCTTGCTCCAGACACACAAACACAGAAAACCTACGCAATTTCAATCCGTCAAGAAAATTCTTGCGTAAATGGATTAAAATATTGACTTTCATATATGTAGCAGGAATTTGAGATAAGGGGGAGTCTGATGGAGGCTGCAGGGTATCGATTTTTCCCTTGTTTTCTCCAAATACTGGACTGGCTAATGTAGTTTTTTTTGGGGCGGTTGATGAATATGTAATGTAACATTAGCACAAAGTGTGGCTGGGGTGAAAGTGTCAGGGAGCAAAATGGCTGGTTGCTGCAGAATTATTGATTCATTCACAGCAAGAGACTGACAGCAGAGTGGAAAAAAAGATGATACTTCAGCTCTTTGTGTGTGTGTGTGTGTGTGTGTGTGTGTGTGTGTGTGTGTGTGTGTGTGTGTGTGTGTGTGTGTGTGTTAGCCTGATAAGATCCTGACCAATGACTCAGGGAGCTGCTCATCAGCTCACCAGTCCACCTGAGTGACGTCATGCTGCAGCCTCAAAAGCTTCAGAAACAACATCAGCAGCTACCGCAGACAGATAGTGGATATTTTTAGATGGTGTTCCCTGTGAGGAAACCTAGCTAGTCTTTAACTGGCCCAAACCGGATTCCTCAGTTCCTCTTCTGTTGCCTCTTCTATCTATTATTATCATCTAAGTCATAATCTTGGATGATGAGGTTGTCTGGCTGTTCTCAGATTCTGTAAACTGCTAAAAATGCAGTAACCTGGAAACTGTGGTCTCATAGCTGGAGAAGGTGAGATGTTTTAGGGGTTGGATGTGTTCAGGGTAGATTAAAACTGTTACACAACTCAATCTTTCTGTCAGATGATGACATTGACAGTTCTTGCCACGATGGCTAGACAGGATTTTCCACCTTAAAGTCAGTTTACTCATCATGAAGGGTACTCAGTGTGTGAAAACAGTTGTAGAGTGTAGTCTGTAGCTCTGGGGGAGCTTTCTACCGTCTGAGAAAATAACCCTGATTATGTAATTATGTCGGCTTGGGCTGGGAGGCTGAAAGCTTTTAACAGAAAGTCTGTGTTACAGACTTGGGTCATGCAGTTTGAAAGACATGGACATTTGTCAAGCATGGAGGGACAAATGAAATGTTATCAAAATGAATTATGAGAAATGTCGGATTCTGTGTTTTTTTTTTTTTTTTGGAGCTTGACTCTTAATAGGGATTAAAAGTCAGGATATCTGCTTCTTGGAACAATCTGTCTGTTGTGTTTCCCAACTTCATGAAAGTGGAATAACAAATCACCGGAGTATCCCTTTAATTCAAGCAAACTGTAATTAAAAACTAAATGTGTTATTAAAGGTGCTCTATATGATATCCAGAGCATCAATAGCGCCGCAAACAGCTATTTGCAATATAAAGGTATAGAGAAGCACAGTAATGCAGTGGTTAGCACTGTCGCCTCACAGCAAGACGGTCGCAGGTGAGCTGTGTTAGCTCGGGTTTTCTCCGGGTTCTCCAGTTTCCTCCCACAGTCCAAAGACATGCAGGTTAACTCTAAATTGCCCGTAGGTGTGAATGTGAGCGTGAATAGTTGTCTCTATGTGTCAGCCTTGTCTGGCGCTTCCCCCAAAGTCAGCTGGGATTGGCTCCAGCCTCCCTATGACCCTGAACGGGATAAGTGGTTACAAATAATGGATGGATGTCTACCTGAGCAGAGAAGGAAGTCACTCTCCCCCTGCTTTGTTGATATCGCCAGGTCACCATGCTGCATATGCTTTTAGTGCATGTTCATGCATGTGAGCGTGTCCCGCTGGCTTCCTCCCGACTGCTGCTTTCAGCTGATAGCGCCATCCTGACTGACGGCGCCATCGCGGAAGCGTAGCACCCACCCTCTGGTTCCCCCTCAGGTTAATGTTGCTGTTTGCGCTGTTAGCACCATTAGCTACGAGGCCTTCGCCATGTTTAGTGCTGCTGATTTAGCACCTTTAATTCACGCAAACTGGAATTAGAAGCTAAATGTGTTCAGGTTTTTAACAGTGGAACACTTTTTACTGCACTGAACATCAACATGATTGAGCTTGAAGGTTCATTCTTGACCTTAGAAATAGTACTTTGTCAGAATAAATTAATTTAACTACTTATTTGATTTCTTCTGGAGCTTTCAGCCACTTCTTGTGGCCTTCATCAGCTGATGACGTTTGCTCAGTTGAGATGGTTCAGTTGTCGTCAAAAAATACCCCTGTAAGTACTGGCTTGGCTGCATCCATTTGTAGCTCACTGGACAGAAGACGCCTTTAAGAAACACAGAAGTCTGGTTCTTCTCTCGTTTGTTTGGTTAATTCAGGGAACGTCTGTAGCTCGACAGATGGAGGAAATGAGGGAGGGGAAGATATAGATGCTGCATTGATGAAGATAAAGAATGTCAGTATCAAATATGAAAGTATTGTTTGTGCACGTATACACACAGATGTCAAGGGGAAGTGGGGCAGCAGATTATATTTAGGTTAGGAGAGATTTGTGTGCTCATGTCTGGTGGGTCACCATATGGAGTGTATATTCTGGAAGCTCAGTGTGCTTGAGCGAGAATGTGACAGAATAAAAGCATGATATTTAGATTTATAATATATAACAGTAGTATGGTGTGTGAGCTATAGGCCGGTCACAATAATTACTATATTAACTTATCGTTCAATATAAGGTCATGACCTCGATCAGTTTGACGCATACTTTAATGTTTTCTTTCAGAATTTTACATTTCATTGCTTTTTGAAAAGGTGTACTTGCATTATTATGCATTGTATTATCATTATATCAGTGGCATAAAATGGCTTAAATGTATATACATATACAGATATACTGTTTGTAAATATCTATATTTATACATAGTATATACAGTATATATATACATACACACAGTATATTCTGTGTATATATATATGTACATATATGTATATATACGTACATAATACGTGTGTATATACACATGTATACACATATACTGTGTAGATACAGTGTATATATATATATATATATATATATATATATATATATATATAAAGTGTTTATACAATATATATATATTGTGTATATATACAGTACATATATACTGTATACAGTATATACATATATACACATACTATATATGTGTATATACATATATACTGTATACAGTATATACATATATACACATACTATATATGTGTATATATATATGTGTGTGTAAATATATACAGTATATATATATACACGTTTATATGTATAGTACGTATGTATTAATAATATACTGAAAAATCCCCAAATAGCCCATGAAATATTCTAAGATACATTATTTATTATTCATATTCAACATGAATTACTGTTGTCAGAGGTATATCTGTGTGTGTTGTGTGTAGAGGGGCGTGTACTGTACAGTAGTGCAGCAGCAGAAATGGTGGAGATGGAGACAGATGGACAGAAGGACATGCGAGCCTGCTGGTCGCTCCGTGTACTGAGGCTGTGGTCGTAGAGGACGACGTTTGAACCTGATTTGTGGCCCTTTGTGACATTTTGTCTTTAGCCCTGTCTAATAGGGCAGAAAAATACCCCAAAATAATTGTAAAGTAATAATAATTAAACAAAACATGCCAGCCCGCTGTGCTGCGAAGCTTTGAATACCTTTGAATAATTTTCACCGAAGCTTAAAAGGCCAAAACATAGTATTTAGGACAGCCCTAGACAATATATAGCCCAATGATGTTATTTACCTCGACAGGCGTGAGCTGCACAGTAGGAGAACATGGATAACTGCCCCAAATGAGCTATGATGGGATCAGACTGGTTAAAGCCCCCAAATCTGCTCTTAATTCCTTCATAAGACCTGCAGAGCCCCCTTTAGGATCATTACTGTGTTAATATCCTCGCCCCTATGTTATAGCTAACTTAACCCTATTTATCTCCTCCCTCCTCACATAGACCAGGAGCAAATACAATATGTCCCTCTCTATCTGGTGCCGTACAGACATCCTTCATGACCTAAGAATCACTGCTAATCTGTGCCTTTACCCCTCCCCGTCTGTCCCACACCCACCGTCTCCCAGAAAAAAACAACCACCCACATCCCCTATCTTCCTTAACGTTAGAGGAGATGATGCAGAAAGATGGGAGTGGAAAGACAACAAAAGACAGATTTTAGGGGACAGAAAAGAGATCTTTCTCTCAGCAGCCTCCTCCACCAAGCCCCCTTTTAGAAACAGGATTGTCATTTAACACGCTGCAATCGAAGCTCCTCCTTTCCTGTCTGCACTCGCAGTTATCGACCCAAGTGCAGCAGTGGAAGTTAACATAGCCGCCACATATAGATCTTTACACGCTCCCTCATCTCTCTCCGCTGAGAGCCCTTCCTCTCTTTATCTGCATCATCGTCCAGCTCTGTCTGGAGGCACTTTAAAAGCAGTCAGACTGGAATGACGGCAAAGAGGGAGGCTGTGCACGCACCTCCTGCTGCCGAGGAGTGACCGAGGCCAGTCTACCATGGCGACACATAACACCGTAGCACTTCCTCTTGTTGAGACAACACACACAGACTCTAGACTTCACGGCTCTGTGCAGGAGGATCTGATGCTGATGAGTGTTTACGGCTCAGCGTCATTACAGTCGTCTCTTGGTTGTCCTGTCCCCATATGCAGGTGTGCACGCATGTCCATGTGTCTTCACTGTCATCAAAGTGTCTAAATTTTATAATAGCTCTATTTAACGAGGAAATGCCTCGCTGAGATTAAGTACAGGCGCAGGCAAAATGTCTTAAAAGCTGCTTAAATAAAATGGGGCTTCAACACAACTTCAACTTGAAATGATAAATACTTTTAAAAGAGTCCGCTGAGACAGGTTCTTGAAGTTGACTGAAGCACTACTAAAGGGAGCAGAGTCCACGAAGGCTCTTTATTCTGGTTCAGCACAGACTTTTAAGAATTAGAGCAAATATAGAAAGTGAAAGGTAGTTTCCAGCCTAATTTAGAGTGATAAACATAGAAGTAAGACTTCAATTTCTCCTAAAAATCCAGTGTAGGGGAATCAGCCTCGCTGTCTTTAAGTTAAAATAAATTCCCCATCTGATAGTCTGTGTCACCATGTACTTTCCACAGTAGAGCAAAAAGGGAAACCCCTGTTAGTCCCAACATGGAGTCCTGCGGGGAGCTTTGTCCCACCCATTCAAAAGTCACAGAGGAGAAAACGGTCCTTTTTGCTGACTCCATCTCTTGCTTTCTCTTTCATTCTTCCCCCTCGCTAGTCTCTGTGATTATGTCCATGTCAGCAGCACATCTACATAACCTTCAGAGCCCCTCTGGGTCACCGGATCGCTGCTGCTGTTTTCACAAGCAGCTCAGCTCACACGTGCATGGTGCAGCATCTCAAGGATGTACAGCTACTGTAATACCAGGCCTGCGCACACATCCACACGCCTAGCATGCATACATGCAAGAAAAAGCCTGACTCGATTGAGTTTCACGTTAGGTCCACCTCGTTTAAGGTGTGAAACATGTTTTCACAAGGATGTCAGCAAAAATACACACTGGCCTTGTGGTCACAAAATCGTCAACACAATTTTTTTGTTTATGTCTGTGCTGATTTTCTTGTGTGTGGATACTGTAGCTACTGTGTGTGTGTGTGTGTGTGAGGCAGAGACAGTGTTATCAGTGTGGGAATGATCTGGATCATTGCTGACGATGGTATATCTCACTGTAGGTGTGGAACAGGGAAAAATCTCCTCCCGTTTTCCTTGCACTTTGTCCAGCTGTAATTCCTGTCTCATAAATTAATTATCAGCAGAAAGACGAAGGGCAGGGTCTTCTCTAAGTAAACAACACCCAACACAAACACTGACGTCTGTCTGGAAAATGACAAGAGCAAGTTTAAAGACAACCTGTGAAGTTTTTGACCACTAGTAGCGCCACGGAACACTGTTTTTAAAAGTAGATAACATTTTTCTGTCTATCATGCATGTAGACAAGACAAAAAAAGTACACTTTTTTAGTGAGATGCGCTGAACATCAACAAAAACCTCCACAGGAAAAGTTGGACATTTAGGGAAATATGCTCCTATGTCTGTACGGCAAATATGAATCTTCTGTCAGCAGCCAGCCATGTTGTCATCCCAACTCATCACATACTGACACTGTGTCAGACCCTCGGCGTCACCGTACGGTCACAGTGAACATGTGATTAATGCTGTGAATTCAAACAAAAACACAACAAAACCTTTTAGTTAGGTCTAGGAAAATACATCACGGTTGGGCTTAAAATGACTGTTTGTAAAGTTAAAATGAAACACAGGACCCAGACTGTTTTTTTTTTTTTTTTTTTTTTGCTCTTTAAACTACGTCACCACACACTCTGCACTTTCTGTCAGTGTATAATATTGCCATGGATGGGTTTCCAGTGTTGTCTGAAAGCCTGATGCATTTTATACAGACACTAAAGGGTACTTTGCACATCGGTATCACATGCAGGTATTTGTGACAAAGCAACAGTATTTGACGCTCTGGGAATGAGAATAGGCTGCGTTATCTTAGCTTAACACTAAGGGGGTTTTCACATATAGTCCTTTTTTAAATGAACCAAACTCAGCCCTCATTAAGTGGAACAAAAAGTGGACTAACAGAAAAGAGTCTCAGTTCTTTCTGCATTCACATTGTCAGTTCATTTGAAAGAGGACTCATTTCTGTTTCTGGTCCACTTCAGCTCTTATGGGGCCTCAGTCCTCTTTCTGTTCACACCGTAGTTTCTCTGGAGCTCAGGCCCGCATAATTTTTTTTTTTTTTACTGCAGTCCAAATGAAATAAATTCATTAAACCTATAAACATCTGAGTGGTGTATATGGAAAATGCAGCGCTTTCGTCAAGTTGCTGCCTCCAGTGTTTCAGGACGTCCTGTCTGTGCAATAAAATGTCGTAAAAGTCGTAAAATGTACATAGTGACTCTAGTCACTATGTACATTTTTTTTGGGGGCGGCAGTAGCTCAGTCTGTAGGGAGTTGGCTTGGGAACCGGAGGGTCACGGGTTCAAGTCCCGACATGGGCCAAAAACTGAGTGTGAACTGGTAGCTGGAGAGGTGCCAGTTTACCTCTTGGGCACTGCCGAGGTGCCCCTGAGCAAGGCACCAAACCCCCAACTGCTCAGGGCGCTTTGTCAGGAGCAGCCCCCTCACTCTGACACCTCTCCATTAATGCATGTATGTGTGTTTCAGGTCTGCATGTACCATGTATGAGTTTAACAGAGTGTAAATTGAATTTCCCCATTGTGGGACTAATAAAGGTAGATCTTCTTCTTCTTCTTCTTAGTTTATACTGGAAAAACATCTCTCAAGTGTTTTTATTCAAGTTTCTCACAAAAATCCAAACACATTTTCTTTTGTCGCCAGAATGACAGGACGCCGTTAGTCTCAAGCCTTGACGGTACATTCGGTTCCTGCGGTACTATAGAAAAACGAGCACCGTCAGGTCTTCAGCATTTTTGCATTGACTTGGTACAGAAGGATCGGTTCTCGTGACATCCCTAAAGCGAACCTGTGTTCACAGTGCACAGGTTAAGCAAACTATAACACAGACTTGAAGCAAACCAAACTCAGACCACCTCCTGAGCAGGTCTGAGTATGCCTCGTTTCAGAGGGTCTGAGTTCTTCTGGGGTCTTCACATATACACAAAAAATGCTGACTAATGGCAGGCTTGTTTGGAGGGCTGAAAGGGACCACGTGTGACTAAAACTGGAAACAGCTAGCCTGGGTCTATCCAAAGGCAACAAAATCAACCTACCAGTTTTGTAGGTGGTTTGGATCAAGCAAGGCTAGCCTTTTCCCTTCGTTTCCAGTCTTTATGCTAAACAAAGCTAGCCAGCAGTTGGTGGCATCTTCATATTTACTGTACAAATATGAGAGGTATCTCATCTAACTCTCAGTAAGCAACTGAAGCTGTGTATTCCCCCAAATACTGAATATATGGTCAAATATAGAGGCAGAGGCAAAATCTGCAATCCAGAGTGAGGGTGGAGGGAATAAATGAAAGAAAGCAGGACAGGAAAGGAGTTTCTCTCGTCCTTTCCCCTTTGTGTTTCCTTTCTTTCTCCCTCTCTTTCTGCATTGACCTCTAAACTGTAATGAGTAGAGGTTCCCTTATCTGAACTCGACTCTTTCCTCAACACATCCCTCCTGTCAGCGAGCCATTAGCAGCCCTTCCCTCTTTCTCTCTCTCTTTCTCTCTCTCTGCCAACCTGTCTCTGTCCCACACTTGTGTCTATCTCCCTCTCTTGATGCACTGACCTCTAAACTGTCACGAGCAAAGTATCCTCTATCTGAACTTTCCTCTTTGTGAGTCATATCCCTCCTCTCAGTTAGCCCTGTCCTGCCTCCCTTTACTGTCTCCTTGTTGGTCACTCCACTCCACTCCACTCCACTTCCCTGCTGGTGCAAAACAGCTTTTTATTCCCAAACAAGATGTCCTGAAATACCTGCAGTGACAGGCATGAACGTGAAAGTCATCAGTGATTGATCTAAGGTTTATAGCTAATTAATAACAAAAACGTGGCCTCCTGCCGGTGACCTTATGTAAGTAGAGCTCGTCTCCTTCTACAGTGGTCATCTGGAAGCTTGTTGCCATGGTAACGGTGCTGATGCTGAGTGCGAGGGACACAGTGGTGTCCTTCTCTTTAGCAGGTTACAGACAGAGCCACTAATATCAGTAGGCAGAAAACCGACCAGGCTGAGCTCAGCTGCAGCAGCAGAGAGGTGCACCAGAAGACAACGTGTTGTTTCGAAGCAAATATTGAAGCATCGGCTTCCAAACAGAAAATTGTGTTGAAATAGTTTTATGTTTTTATCCATGCTGGCCCATGGCGTGTAGACTACTGTACAGTGTTTTTATTTGAGACCCACAAAAAAGGATCTGACTCAGAGTTTCCCCCCAAACGACAGTCCTCTCTGTGCTCCTGTGGTTTTAAAAATCTCTCTTTTCTTTAGCGTGGATTATCTCGCCAACAGAGGAGGCTATGTGAGGCAATGCGTCTCAGATGAAAAGCCTCTAGCCACAATAAAGTCTGGGAGACATAAACAAGCCGAGGCTGTCATATGTGGGACCGACTAAAAATCAAAGAACAGTGGACTATTTTGGGAGGTTTTGGGCGAAGCACCTAAATCTGTTCATTTCTTACTGAGCAGATGGGAGTTGACCATGCAAAGGCTCCTATACTGGCAGAGTTCATGTGTAACAGGGGTCTGTCTATCTGTTATAGGATACAGTATGTCTGTATTACGTTATGTCTTTGTTTCCTCAATGTTCTTTGCTGGACCTTATACAGTATATCCCTTATTAATTATGTAATGTGTGTGCATTAGAAGACTTAGCCAAGTATTTCCTGCCATCTGATGGTAATGTGTTATGACTTTGCAGTTTTTCTTATTCACTGTTGCTCAATACTTGAATGAGAATATTTTAATTTAAAAACAATAAGTTAAAAACTCTAAACAATTAGATTGTTGTTCACAATAGATTTGAATTTCTCATTAAGTCAAGCAGACTGCACATGTTTTGGCACATGTATATTCAAGAGTCAGTACAATACAATACAGTACTGTACAGTACAGTTTGCACAATAACCACTCGCACATCTTGCTGATCAAAACTGATGAGTTGATTCTCAGTGAAGTTGTCACTCTGATCACAACTTCTGCAATTTGCTTTATCGTTTGAGCCATCACATACAAAATGACCCATTCACTTATCAAACCGGTGAGGCATACGTGTATAATCCATAAATATCTATCACAAGGAGGTAGATGGCAAATTTTTTGTTCACTGTATTTATAATACATGTAGCACATTGCTACACAAATACATTTACTATATACATACAAATATGCGTATGCTGTTTCTGTGTAACTACTACAGTATTGAAGAGTATTTGACCTATGTTGAACTGGGAATCTAAACAACCCAGTGTGATAAACAGCAACCTTTAACTAGACAAAACCGGCACTCTGGTATAGTTGAGTAAGCAGTCAGTGTCAACAAAAAGTAGAACAAAACAGAGATTTGCATGTAAGAAACATTTCCAGAGGTGACTGCTGCTGTGAAATAACATCTTATCATTTTGAACAGTGCGGCTCACATGGTGACAAAGCAACTTTTTATTTTCATTGCCTACTTACAGGCACAATAACTAGGTTTTGAAGCATAAATGAAGTGTTTTTGGTGAGTTACTACCTTTTGCAGACAGGCAATAGAGTTATAATATCCCATCAAACAGCTGTGATAATGGCACTTACAGTTCATAATAATAATAATAATAATACTCTTTATTTATATACTGTAGCACCTTTCAAAACATAAAGTGCTTTACAATAAAAACATTTAAAACACAGAGATAACAAAAGGCACTAAAACCTGATCAGTAAACACATTAAAAACTCCAAGGGTAAAACAAATAAAATGTCATGAAACACAAATATTGTAAATAAATTGTGAATTTCTCCACTGTGGGACTAATAAAGGAATATCTTATCTATCTTATCTTAAATAAAAAGCAATTCTAAAAAGGTGAGTTTTTAAAAGTGATTTAAAAGACGCGACAGTTAAGACTGTTTCAAAAAAGCGAGTGAGAAAAACTGTAAATGCATAGGTGTATCTTATAATTACCATCCAATCTACACAAACGTGTATTATCAGATATGTTTTGTAGATGAATGCTTTGGCTGCAGTCTGGTATCCTGTAGGCGTGTGTCTGGCATTAACCACTAGATGGAGCTAATGCTCTGTTTGTATGACTGTACCTGTTTGTTTCAGACTCACACTTCCAGGTGACTAATCACACTTTCTGACATGAAATACCACAGTTCAATTTCAAGTTTATTGTCATATGCATTAAAAAGTACAGTTATACATTAATGGTAATAAGAATAATAAGACGCAAAAACAATTTGAAGAAATCCTACATTCATAAATAAATCACTCTGTGTTATTTTGAAGTGCTTGCTGTCCTGTAGTTCCTGGGCAATATGGAGAAAATCTAATATCACAATAATTTAGACCAAATACCTTGGTGCTTTCACAAAATATTTACATAATGAGTTCATGATAAATAATCAACAGTAATGACAAAATGGGTAAAGCTAAATAATATTGATATATTGCCCAGCCCTGCTACATGGAGGGTAAAAACCGTCTTTGAGGCGGCTTGTCTGAGCTTATAGGCTCATAGTTCACAATGTGAGGTCAGTGTTTCTGTAGTTCTTGTCTCTGATTGGTGTGTTTTGCATGTCCATCAGACTGCAGCTACACGTGTCACCTGGAGTGTGAGAACCAGGTCCAGCTGGACTGCAACCGGAAGGACAGAGAGCCCGAAGAGACTCCATCTCCCAGAAGACGCTGTTCCTCCGCAGCCCCTCTGCACAAGGTGAGCATTTCAAATACAACAAAAAGGGTGTGGAGAACTATTTGGGCCATTTTAGGGGGCCGCTACAAAAGATCAAATCCCTCGTGTGCGTATGGTGCAGAGGTGTACATGAGTCACAATTAGGTAATGGCAGGGTTCATTCTGCAGCATCTCTCCAAGCCTGCACTCTTACATAACCACCCTCCTTTTTCACAACACGCTGTTCCTCCTCCTCCTCCTCTTCCTCCTCCTCGGTTGTCTGCTTATGAATTTATATATGCGCTTCTTTGCTTTTTTTGGTCACAGAATGTTCCCAGGACAGAATATACTCTGTCACATAAGCATCTGACATACCTCCCTCTCTCCCTCTCTCCTTCACCTGTTCTGTTGTTCTCATGGCCTCTCTCCTCCTCCTCCTCCTCCTCCTCCTCTTCCTGGATTCTCTCTTTTCATCTCTCTTATCCCGCAGTAATGGTTTGATTTATTCAATCAGTGGCAGACCCTGATGTCCTCACTTCCTCAGCTTCTCTTACTGTATATGAATGCAGACTAATTAGGTTAATCACTGCTCCCTGTAGGGACCTCCATTATGACATACTTTGAAGTTATGTATGCTAGTGGAATATATTTCAAAACTTAAACTCAAATTCTGTCATTTCAGCTGTCATACGCTCATACTATACAGGTATTATGTATAATAATTATGTGAAATTCCTCCTGTAAATAGTGCTTCGCCCACTCTTTGTGTAAGCACATGTGAGTGTGCATGCTGCTCTTGGCATCCCAGCCTCAGTCACCCACACAATGTGGTACACACACACACACACACACACACACACACACACACACACACACACACACACACACACACACACACACACACACACACACACACACTCAAACACTCACATTCAGTAGAAAGCTGCATAACCTCACAGGCCTGCAGCAGAGCATTGGCAGCTACTGTATGTGCCAAGGGGGCAGATAATGCAAAATTATACTCCTGGTAGTGTGCCAGGTAGTACTGCGCTTACAGGGAGCGTGACACACAATCATTCTACCCTGAAACATGCTGATGGGAACGGCGAGAATTGGAGCGAGCGAGGAGGGGGATGAATTGAGTACCAGATGTCTTTTTACCAGCAGCAACTACAGTTCAGGCTGTTTAAAAATACACTGATTTCCTTCAATATTCAAGATCTAGTGCAACAAAATTATGAAATAATTTTGGGTGGAGTCATTTTTAGCGGAACCACTGCTACGTCTTCTTTCTGAGTGTAATGTGTAGTTAAAGATAATGAACTGAAAGTCATCATTAAGTGAGAGGTATGTGAACTCTGTGACTAAGGCCCGTCTCCCTCCACACTTCTGTTGTGTTAGCGCACCAGTACTGCAGACAAGAGAAGATATGACAGTTCATTTCCTGCAGTCCTCTTTCTCCCCCTTCGCTCTGTTTTATTGCTGTAGCCTTGTGAGTGGTTGTGTTTGTTCCTCCCTATTGTGTGTGCATCAGCAGAAATTGATCCCCCTTTTGCCCCCTATAAGCGCATACATGCAGCACACTGACCAGGCTTCATCGAGTTGAAGCCAGCAGGAGTGTTGTTCAGTATGCATGTGTGTGTGTGTGTGGCATCCCACCCCCTGCACGCCGCCTTCTCCCTCAGTGATTACACTGATGGTAGCGAGCAGCAGAGCCGCAGGTCATCAGTCTTCAAATCCGACAGCAAGACACCCGATGAAAGGGTGACACGCTGTCCCTCCACACTACAGCCCTCCACTACCATATAGGTTTACCTACAGTCATGTCTGAGTAGATTTTAAAATCATACTACACACACAGACACAGCATGCGTGGACAGATGCACATTAATCTCAGCAGTGACGGGAGCATTAGCTGCTTTGTGACAAGGGGGGGGTCACTGCCAGAGTCAGAGGGCAGATTGCTGGGTCAGTGTGAGGTTAGGGGCCACCGCAATCTCTATCCTGAGGGCAATCATTCATTATTTCCTTAATCTCACTTTAATAAGCACTCTGAGCCCTGCCCTCAACAAACAAACCAGCGGTGGAAGACGGTATTTGTCGCCTGATTGGTTTGGGCATCAAAACAATAGCCCTGTTTAATTATGGTGACATAAAAGCCACATGTTTACAGTGGTTGTCATGGCTTCTCTGCATCCTGCTGCAGAATCTCACCAGAAATGCAGCCATCTTCCTGCTTCCTCCTGTCCCTGCTGCTCTTACGTATGTAAAACAGGAGCTGTGAAGCTTCATATCTCTCACTCATCAGCATTTCTCTCTCTACTTACCCATGCTTTCTCTCTCTCTCTCTCTCTGTAAGAGGAAGTGGCCATGCTCTGCAGGGTGCAGCCGCTTGCAGGAAGAGAGCGAGAGTGGAGGGAGAAGGGGGAGGGTGCTTGCAGGCTGATAACACTCAACCACAGATGGTTGAGCAAGGTTGCAAAAGAGTGAGGGAGCAAAGCGGGTGCAAAGACAGATAGAAAGAGGGTAAAGAGAGAAGAAGAAGGGAGAGAGTAAGGAGGAGAGAGAGGCTGAGTGGGAGGCTTCTCTGGTAGTATTGCCAAAGCAACGGCGAGAAGAGGAGAGAGGAGGTAGTACAGGGTCTTGTTGCTGCAGCCAAGAGATCTTTACGCTGCTGTTTATTCTGGACTCCAGGGACGGATGGATGCTCGCTCACATAAATGCCGGACTTGAATTGAACCGTTCTTTGTTTTCTTCGCAGTGGCTCCTCGCAGAGACACAAACACAGGAAAGCAGGATGTGGTATTGCATGATTGCCTTTATGAGCGTTGTTTTGCGGATATAACAGGGGCTCTCAGGTGAGCTGGGTTAACTTGAAACCAACCTGTAAACTGACTCCATGACACCAGCGCGTGCCTATATGTGTGTGTATGTATGTGTGTGTGTGAGATGGTAACATACTGTGTATGAGTGTGTATATAGGTGTATGTTTAGCTGCCAGGTGCATATACTGTATAGTGCTTTTGTGACACCGGCGACACAGCACACGCACGCGTCAGGAGGAAGTGACACGTCTGTGCTTGCTCTCGGATTTCCTGGTCCCCTCTCCGGTGGCACGCGAAGCGCCGAATCTGAGCCAAGTTCACCTGTCTCGCCCTCACAGGCGGGACTTTAACTCTCCTGGATGCATCAGCAGAGGTACATTGACTTTTTCTGGATGAGTAAAGGACAGTTAGAAGCGTGTGGACTTTGATTGTGGCTGAAAGTCACATCAGCCCTGTGAGATAAACCAGCACTTCCTCAACCTGTCAGCGTGCTGCTGTTCTGGTGCTGCGCCGGTGCCGGGGGCCCTCTCTGGACCTCTCTGGACCTCTCCATGACTGTCAATGCGGTGCTGACCCCCTCCATGACCAGCAGTAACAGCATGAGCAGCGGATACTGCAGCCTGGATGACGAGAGTGAGGACTTCACTTTCTTCACGGCCAAGACCTCGTTCTTCCGCAAGCCCAAGCATGCAGCTAAGGTACAGAATCAGGGTCACCCTGATAGCTGATAACTGTAAGAGTGAGACAAACTCAGATGGGCTAGATGGTGGCTGTTTCAGTGGGGCTGGAAACCAAACTGCCATATATATCAAAAACATGCTACCAGAAAGCAGAAGTGTGGAGAGGAAGTGGCGGTGTTGTTGTGTATTCTTAAGTAGGCCTCTAGGTGCGTGAGAGTGTAGGACGGGTTTACTGTCATACATCTGTTGTGTCACATTGATCTGTCGGCCTTGTTCATCAACCTTGACGCCCTCTGGCAGCTAATTTATCGTGTGTGGCTTGCATAGATTTAGCATTGTACTATGAAAACCCTGTTTGGTAGAGCTGCAACAGTTAATCGATTAATTGATTAGTTGTCAGCTATTGAATTAATCGCCAACTATTTTGATTTTCAATTTGAGTCATTTTTTAAGAAAAAAAAGAAGGGCTGTCAATTAAGTAAAAATATTTAAACATGAAGTAGGCAACAGGTTTTTGGCATCGTTTGGCAAAAACTCCATGATAATCTGTCAGCATAATAAGTCCTCGTAGCTCGTTCGCTAGTTTATGACTGGAGACTTTGACCAATCACAGGTCATTTCAGAGAACAGGTTCCTATTGGCTGTGCCCTAGCTGGTGGGCAGTGCTTGGTATTTCTTCAGCTGATGTCAACATGGCTGCTGGGTCACAAACTTTCTCATTATACAGCTAAACAGTAACTACAAGATGTTTGAGGAGAGAAATATACATTACAGTAACAGAATACTGATTCATATTTGATCAGCTGGACGGCAGACTCCAGCTCGGCTCTGATTGGTTGGTTTCCTCATTAGGAGCCCCGGAGGACACAGAGGCAGATGATATTGTTCATATTACCTGTCCGTTTATAGTGACCTTTCTATAAAAATAACTTCTTTTTTACCCATATTTGCTCCATTTCTACACTAATCACAAATTAATTGTACATTTTTATCTGTTTTTAAATGTACCTTAAAGGGAGTATTTAATAGTATTTACTTACATACTACTATTTAATACTACTAATACTTATCAACATGGGAGTGGTCAAATACACTTTATGCAAATGTATGTATAGATTTATTGTTGGAAATCAATCAACAACACAAAACATTGACAGTTATCAATGACAATGACAAACTATGACTATTGTCCAGAAACCCTCACAGGTACTGCATTTAGTATAAAAATATGCTCTAATCATAACATGGAAAACTGCAGCCCAACAGGTAACAACAGCTGTCAGTGTGTCAGTGTGCTGACTTAACTATGACTTGCTCCAAACTATGTGATTATCATAAAGTGGGCATGTCTGTAAAGGGGAGACTCGTGGGTACCCAGAGAACCCATTTTTATTCATATATCTTGAGGTCAGAGGTCAAGGGACCCCTTTGAAAATGGCCATGATAGTTTTTCCTTGCCAAAATTTATTTTAAGTTTGGAGTGTTATTTATTGATTTTGAATGGGCTGGCACAGGTTAACATATCAAATGGGACATTCTATAGGCAAACATCAAATCAAATGGGTACAGAATAAAGAAGATCCTTGTAAGAAAGGGTTCAACACAGGCAGTAATCCTTCACAAAAATAAAGTAATATGTTGAAATAAATAAATAGATAAATAAAATACATTAAAGATCAGAATTAGACAGAGCAGGATAAAGATGATGTCCTCAAATATTTTGTCCCCAACTCAGAGATATTCAGTTTACTGTCATAGAGGAGTAAAGAAACCAGAAGATATTCACATTTAAGAGGCTGGAATCAGAGAAGTTTGACTTCTTTTTCTTAAAAAACAACAAACTGATTAATCAGTTGATTCATTTAATAGCTGACAACAAATGGACGAATTGTTGCAGCTCTGATGTGTTTCCACTGTTTCAGCAGAGAAACTGAGTTAATGAAGCTAACCTACAGATTCCATAGAGGCCTCTTCTCTACAGTGCGTGGGAGAGGTTTCCGTAGAAACACAGCTGATATTTTAGCACTAGAACAAGTGTGTGTGTGTGTGTGTGTGTGTGTGTGTGTGTGTGTGTGTGTGTGTGTGTGTGTGTGTGTGTGTGTGTGGGGCAACTACTTGACTGTAGCGGACCATTTTCCTAGTTACCATAGCAACTCTTGTTGGCTCACACTTCCTGAGATTTGCTCTACTGTACTCGATTACTTCACACATAATTGTGTCAGCTACTACAGCTCCAGTGTAAACAGTATTTCTCGCTCTGCAGGGTGTTGGGTGCTGCTTGTTTGTTGCTGGGGCTCAGATGCTCAGTGGGTGGTTGAGGGGTGTTTCTATAGGACGAGTGTGACATAGAAAAGAAGTTTGCGGAGATGAAATTCTTGAAACCACACAGGCATTTGCATTCGTGTAAAACACAGGCTCCTCAGCCGTCCTCTTTCCGTCCTTGTCCAGGCTGTGCCTTTGGTGTCTGACTTGGAGAAGGTCTAATCTCTGAATAATTGACCAGCTGTGTTGTCAGCGTGTGGAGTTAGGGTTGCTGCCGTGCTGAGACAGAAGGGTATTGGGGTTAGCTTGTCTGGGCTGCCGACGCAGAAGCTGCCAGCTGATGGTGCAGCCAAAGAAAAATGGATTAACGTATAGTGGAGCAGCACGGTCTGCTATAGGTCGTACTGTAGGACGGGATGCTACCTCTGGTAGAGCATTTAATGGAGTCATGCAGTGAAAGTGTCCTGTTTGTTTCCCTGTGTTTGAATATGAAAAGAAGATAATGCAAATATCTGCGTGGCATCCTGTGAGTAAAGACGTTATCATATAAAGATTTCAAAGTGTGTCACTGTGACACAGACCAGAAGATACTCGCATTCATCCAAACAGTGGAAGATGAGTTCAGGTCCTCTTTTCTTTATGAATTATTTCCAGAGCTGAGCCTTTTGCTCCAGATTAGCCAGCCAGCTTTAAGTGTGTGTGTGGTGTGTGTGTGTGTGTGTGTGTGTGTGTGTGTGTGTGTGTGTGTGTGTGTGTGCGCCAGTGTAATGAGGCAGGGATATGTTCAGTTTGTCCTGGTCTGCTTTTTTTGATGCTGTGAAAACAAATTTTACATTGCTGTTGTATAAAAACACATTTTCACATACTACAGCTCCAACAATTAATCGAGTAATCAATAAAGAAAAAAGAAGATATAAATTCTCTGATTCCAGCTTCTTAAATGTGATTATTTTCGGTTTCTTTACTCCTCCATGATACTAAACTGAATATCTTATTGTTGTGGACAAAACAAGACATTTGCAGACGTCATCTTGGGCTTTGAGAAACACTGATCAACATTTTCTGACATTTTATAGACAAAACAACTAATCATCCATCTACAACCGCTTATCCCTTTAGGGGTAGCAGGAGGGCTGGAGTCGATCCCAGCTGGCATTGGCCGAAGGCGGGGTGCAACCTGGACAGGTCGCCAGTCCATCACAGGGCACATAGAGACAGACAACATAGAGACAGACAACCATTCACGCTCACATCCACACCTACGGGCAATTTAGAGTCATCAGTTAACTTGCATGTCTTTAGACTGTGGGAGGAAGCCGGAGAAGCAGGAGGAAACCCAAGCTAACACAAGGAGAACATGCAAACTCCACACAGGAGAGCCCCAAGCCGGATTTGAACCTGTGACCCTCTTGTTATGAAGTGACAGTGCTAACCACTGCACCAACAACTAATCAGTTCATCAAAAAGGCCTTTTTGAGGGTTCAAACTTGGTTCTAAGGTCCAGGTTAGAAATGGGTTTAGGTTTAGGTTAGGGTTAGGTTAAGATAAAAAACGTTGTAACCTAAGAAGGGTGCAACGAGGGGCACAGTGTGTTGTTGAATAACTTTGGGTGTTACTTTAGAGAACGTATCAAAAGATTACAATCCCAAAGGAGAATAAAAATAAAGAAATAACTGATAAGAAAATGAGACTAAAAGCAGGAATTTAAATGATAAACAGAAGAGATAAAAGGTTAGCCCCACTGTTGGGCTAGGGAATGCATGCATGTCAATGAGTGTCCTCACAAAGATAGAAGTACATGACTCTGTGTGTGCGTGTGTGTGTGTGTGCGCGCGCGCGCGTGTGTGTGTGCGCGCATGTGTGCGTGTGCGTGCGTGTGTGTGTGCGCGCATGTGTGTGTGTGTGTGTGTGTGTGTGTGTGTGTGTGTGTGTGTGTGTGTATTTGCAGCCTATGAGCTGTGAAATAGAGTCAGCGTGTGTTCTCTCCTCGAGCTTCTCCTCCTCGACACTTGACCCGGTAAAGGCATACGCTGTGTGCACGTACGTGTGCGCGTTCACCACTTACCATTGAATTCTGTCCACGTTATTCGCTCCGTATTGTTTGAGTGTTTGCTGAGTTCTGACGGCGCTCACCATGCGCGTCCTCAGTCTTGGCCAGTGGTAATAGATCCTCGAGTCTAGCGTTACCTGAAGATCATAATGTCAATCACGCACACACACGCTTGCAGGCTTGACTGACGAGGAGAGAGTTCAGGTGAACAAAAAGGTGGTCAGGTTTAGACACACAACCAGGTTTGGCTCATGGTTTAGTAGTGACTAGTTTGCAGCGACGTTTCAAGCAGTCATATGACCTCTCTTGTCTGATTTCATCAGAGTGAGAGCATTAACACTCTCTCATGTCACCCTGAGGGGTGTGTGTGTGGGAGTGTGAGAGTGACCCTTATGTAACAGTCTTAGATATCTTAGACTCTTAAGCTGCTTTACATCTATCTGAATCATCTATCATTAAACTAGATTAACCGGACCTGTCACATGTAATATTGTTATTAGCAGGCAGTGACCAGTCAATCAGTGGGTACTTACTGCCAGAGGCTAATGCTTTCTGGGTAAAACTGATCTTCAGGTGTCACATTTTTTTCAGTAATGAGAGCATGTTTAATCACTTGTGTCATAGCGTGCTACAGGGATGATGTATTTTTGCTGGCCATCCCTGAAGTTAGCATCACCGTGATTTCCATTGGGTTTTACTGTAGATTATTGCAGAATATACGATCTGTGGCAAGCGCACGTTTAAACATTTTGTTCAGCAAGATAATCTCCTCAAATGAACACCACATTTATGATTTTTGCAGCATGAAATCGACTAATGTTAGGCTGTAAACCAACTTTTTTAGACCGCCTTTTTTAAAACATATGGAAGCTTCAAAATTGAGTGGGATATTAACCACCGTCTTTTATATCATAGAACAAAATGTTACAATAGTTAACCAGACTTTATTTCAGGCATCTAACCAAAATCCATTAAAAAACAAACATTGACTTCCAGACGAGCTCATACCCGGGTTTTAGGACTCATTCTTGCAGCTCTCTGTTAGGTACGTGAGCTCCATGTGCGTGTTGAGTGAAAATTACGAACTTCTAAAAGCGCTAATGCAGCAAAACCTGATAGTTTTGGTGTGTGAGATTGGAACAGTCTAAACACAAAATCAAAAAAAATAAGTAGAGAATAGAGCTCTGGAACCAAAGATTTACTGTAAATGATTTCTGTGTCATATTTTTCATCAAGTTGACCAAGGTGCTACTCCCTTTCACTGTAGGTGTTTTCCTGTAACTGCAGTGCTGGTGACTGCGGAGGTCTTTTTCACTGTTCACGTTTCTCACTGTTTCTGTGTCCTGCTGGTCACCGACTCCCTCGTGACCTGGTCCAGGCAGGGCAGCGTCCCAGGACTTTGAGGAACTCTCAGGGGCGGAAACTGCTCTATTGTCCTGTTCTATTGTCCCCTGACCACTCTCACTGGTATGCAGAGAGGGAGGGCCGGGCGCTGCCTCGGATACATTTAGAAACTCGCATACAAACGCAGGAATTCCTGCGATGTTCTTTTCACTTTGTTGCCTTTTAGACGGGGAGGAATACTGCATCTCCTCCGTATCCCTCCCTCTATCCCTCCTGACCTCATTCTTTTCTTAACCTAGACACGCTTAACGTTTATCCACCAGAGTGTTAAGAAATTATGTGTTTTTAGGTTATGAATGTGATTAGATTCCTACGCTTAATGATTCCTCATGAGTCGGCGGAGATACAGAACCAGGCCTGTAAGCTCTTAATGGACCAATATGTAATATATTTACTGTAATAAATCAGAAAGTGACCATGATATAATTGAAAGATTGACATCTCCGATAACAATGCCTTAGGACACGTGTGTCAAACTCGAGGTCTGCGAGTCAAATCCGGCCCGCCACCTCACTTTATTTGGCCTGCAAGAGCTTGCAAAGAATATATTATGCTTATCATACAATTCTATGGCGCGTTACAGAAGTACTGTGTCCTTAAACTACATGTCCCACAATGCATTTCGATTTTTGTGACGTGCACTGAAGTGTCTCAACATCAGCGGTTTCTAGCAGTGGCAGAGTGTTGCCAACTTAGGGGCTTAGTTGCTATATTTAGCGAGTTTTCAGACCCCTCTAGCGAGTCTTTCAAAAAAAGAGACGAGACAAATCTTGTGACTTTTTCTGGTGTTATTGGAGAATTTCGGAGACTCTGACGTGAAAGCAGGAATTGTTCTTCCTCTTCTCAACAAGCAGCAGGTGCTGCTGTGGACCTCTACACAGTCCCAAAGCTCTCACAGGTGGTCCAGTCCTCGTCAGCAGTCCCTCCTAGCTTCAGTCAGAGCTGTTCACCCCTCCATCCAGACCAAATGAATCCTGCATGACCAAAGCCGCCGCTGGCTGATGTAAATGTACAATTTTGGGAATCAATCCCTGAATTAAAAAAAAAAAGTAACTCTGCCAGTGTGTCTCTTTTGGGTCACTCTTGCTGGTCCCAAGCCCGGATAAAGGACGAGGGTTGAAATAAAAACAAACAGAATTGACAGAAAAAAAGTTCATTTGTTCATATTTAGGATGTTGTTTTTTTACTCACTTTTTGTTTTCAAAGCTAGTTATTAAATAAATTATTACTAAAACCAAAAATCAAATGCAGAGACACTTTTGTTATATCCTCCTGACTACCAGGGAAAAAAAAGGTGACAAAAAATAAATTTTTTTTTCCCCCCTCTTTTTAGGGGGGTAAAAAAAAAAAAAATTTTTTAAAAAAAAAAAATTTATTTATAAAAAAATGGGTCGGGGGGGAGGAAAAAAAAAAAAAAAAAGGAGAGGAGGGGGGGAATGTTGGGAGGAAAAAAAAAAAAAAAAGGAGGAGGAGAATAAAAACAAAATATACAATAATTTTTTTTTTGGTGAAAATGGGGGGGGGAAAAAGAGAGGAAGAAGAGAAGAGAGGAAGGAAAAAAAAAAGGGAAAAAAAAATCATATTTTTTGTTTGGGAAAAAAAATCAAAAAAAAATATCTTTTCTTAAAAGGGGGGGGGGAGGAAGAAAAAAAAAAAAAAAAGGGAGAGAAAAAAAAGGAGAGAAAAATATGATCAAGAGTAGATATATTTATATTGTTTTACAATTACAACCGGCCCTTTGAGGGCAACCACAAAGCCAATGTGGCCCGGGATGAAATGGAGTTTGACACCTCTGCTTTAGGACGTGATGGACTGGCTCTATCCATTTGGCGTGGAGAAGAGGCTGTGCTGCTCTGGCAGAGGAGAGTCTTGTTGCTGGCTCTATCTGTTTGGAGATGCCGGGAAGCTGATTGACATTATTGTGGATCTACTTACTCATACAATTATGTTCACATTATATGCATTCATTTTTGTCATGTTGTGTTTTCATTATGTTGTGACTCTGTTCTTACAACATCTATTGCACGTCTGTCCATCCTGGAGGGGGATCCCTCCTCTGTTTCTTCCATTTTTAATTTTTTCCCTGTTAAAAGGGTTTGTTTTTTTTTTTGGTTGGGGAGTTTTTCCTGGAAAGGACACAGGGTATCGTACCCTGTACAGATTGTAAAGCCACCTGAGGCAAAACTTTGATTTGTGATTTTGGACTATACAAATAAAACTGACATGACTTGACTTGAATGCTACAGCCGGTATGTTCTCCTCTGAAATTTCCATTCCAGTCCTGAACATCTGTTTTTGTTTTGGATCTATGTGATCTGGTCCACTGCCCGTTTCAACACCCCGTTGCCACATGTGAAACAAACTGGCATCCAAACAGTCTTCTGCAGCCGTGAAAGCAAGCAATCAAACAGGATCAGCAGAGATAATGTTAACACTAGATTTTACCTGACCTGAAAAGCCTCTGCACATCTCTCTGCGGTCTGTGTGCAGCTGGGTTATCTGAGTATCGAGTATTTGAGACGCACGGCTGACTTCTGCTGGCCAGATGTTAACGCAGTTGTGTCTAGAAGATACCCCTCAAATTGTGAAAATTCACGCTAACTACCACCAGTCACACCAGAGGAGCAGACGGTCCACGTCTCCAGTGTTTTGAATGTAGCCTGTTACCCATTTTTAATGCTAGCTGTCAGTGCTACACTTCATTCCTTAACATTTAAATGAGCTTGTGTCCAAATTTAAAGGGGATTTCTATCATTGAATTTGTGACACGCTGTGACCATAATAGCATCTGCTGCTATCGCTGCTCTTTCACTGCAACATGGACACAATTACTATGATAGCAGGACCATAATTGCACAGACTAGGAGTGGCTGATGATAAGTGTGGAAGAGATAAAAGCAGCAACAAATAGAGAGAGCAATGTGGTAGGCCAAATCAAAAAATGTCCCTGTTCTTGCTGTTCCTGTTCACACACATAAAGCCAGTTCTGTCCTGACATCTATCTCCAAACGCCAGCCTTGAAATGTTATCATGTTCTCACCTCTTTGTACTGAGCTACACTTATGCTGTGTGTGTTATTTATTACCACACAGTGCCTCAGTCTAGGAGACACACTCGTGCACTTGCACACTGTATCTGTGTTGAATGAAACAGTGACTTCATCGCACAACCCGAGGACTCCCCTACAGAAACGAGTCCTGTCCTGCACTCTCTCTCTGCCCCAGAAAATGCAAACGAACAAGAGAAGGAAAAAAATGCTATTGTGAGATAGAGAGGATGCATCCCACTGTACTATAAATAACCCAGTCAAAGTCTGTGTTGCTAAGGCTGGCTCAGCAGCCGCTCCTTCATCATTCCTCAACCCATACTCGCCTCTTTCACTGCCTCCCCCTCTTCGCCTCCCTCCTTTCATTGCTTCTTCCCTCTCTCTCTCTTTCATTCCAAGTCACTGAAGGAAATGAGTAATAGTGAGAGGGAGGCAGTGCTGTCAATGTCCTCGTGCTGTGAATGCGTGATTTGCTTCATTCACAACATTTCCTGTCCCCATGTAGAGCTGTGGAGTTGTGTAACCACGCTGAGGAGAGATAGTATAGAGTCTATGAGGAAACCCCATCAGCTTCAGTCCTCCTCATTAAGATGGAGGATAGGAGAGGGAGGTGTTGTCACAAATAGTGCAGGGACCAGCCTAGATCATGTTTAGTCCTGATTTCAACCAAATGTGACGCCTGATATGCCTGCATGTTAGTCAGTCCACTTTTTTTTTTTTTTTACAAGGTCTGCAGTGTGGAGGGGTTTCTCTTGATTCTAGTGTATTCAAATGTCCAGTCATAAACTTGAGCAATGCAAGGCAGAGCATTTGAGTTTTACAGGACGTGTGGAGGACGCAGCACCATCTGCTGGTTAAAAATAAAACGCTGATACCACCAGATATGTGACTACTCCTCTCTTTGCTCTACAGCAGAGGGAAGCAAAGGAGGAAGATGAGAGAGGAACAAAGGACCTGTCAGAGGAAGAGGTGCGGACAAGGATAGAAGAGTATAACGCTCAAGTCTCTGAAAGTGGCATGAAACTGGTGAGTTGTGAACACACAAATGAATTTCTCCACTGTGAGACTAATAAAGGAATATCTTATCTTATCTTACACCTGTAACTGTACTAGACTGTATAATGTCAAACTAACAATGACACACTTTCATTTGATGAGCAGAAACAGGAAATTCAGCTGGGACATAATGTTAAAAAGTATACAGAAGTAATCATAAGTGACACACATAAATGATGTCACCATTAATGATTGCAGGGTTTCACTAAAAGAAAGTAACTTTTTATTTAATCATGATTTATCACATGATTGTCCATAATTAATTGTAATTAATCACACATTTTTATCTGTACAAAATGTACCATAAAGGTGTGTCAAGTATTCAATACTCATCAACATAGGAGTGGGCAAATATGCTGTTTTATGCAAATTTAATGTATGTATATATATTTATTATTGGAAATCAATTGACAACACAAAACAATGACAAACTTGTCCAGAAAGCCTGGCAGGTACTGCATTTAGCATAAAAAATATGCTCAAATCATAACGTGGCAATCTGCAGCTCAACAGGCAACAACAGCTGTCAGTGTGTCAGTGTGCTGACTTGACTATGACTTGCCCCAAACTATGTGATTATAATAAAGTGGGAATGTCTGTAAAGGGGAGACTCGTGGGTACCCAGAAAACCCATTTTCATTTGCATATCTTGAGGTCAGAGGTCAAGGGATCTCTTTGAAAATGGTCATGCCAGTTTTACCTCGTCAAAATGTAGCACAAGTTTGGAGCGTTATTTAGCCTTCTTGTGAGGTAGTAGAGATAGCGTGACATGCTTGGTGCCAATGGTCTCATGATACCAGTATCTTCACTCATTAAACTAACAGACTATATATAAGAAGTGGGCATAGTCACCGTGATGTCACCCATTGGTTTGTGGACTACCGTTTTGAAGCTGTAAGTTTGGCATTTTGACCGTTGTCTTTAACTTGTGAATTTCTCCACTGTGGGACTAATAAAGGAATATCTTATCTTATCTTATCTTATCTTAACTGTTGTCATTTTGTATTGTTTTTGTAACCGAAGTGACACGAGAGGTTGGTGCTAAGTACAACCCGAACGCTGAATAAGACATTTTCAGGTGACTAAAAAGGTTATAATTAACTTTTATGACGTGAAAACACACTGTGAAAGGGTTAAAGTAGTAAGATGACAACATAGACAACACCTAGACCGGACAACACTGTGGTAGCGACCTGTCAATCACAAGGTGGCCACGCCCTAAAGCATACCCTGCTTTATGGTCTACTTGACTTTAAATGGGACCATAATTTACTAAATGAACATCATGCTGCATTGAAGAAGACTTGAAACTAGTGATTGAGACCATAAACTCATGTTTACAATGTTTACTGAGGTAATAAATCAAGTGAGCAGCAGGCTCATTTTCTCATAGACTTCTATACAATCAGACTTCTTTTTGCAACCAGGAGTCGCCCCCTGCTGGCTGTTAGAAAGAATGCAAATTTAAGGTCCTTCAGCATCGGCCTCACTTTTCAGACCATGGAGATGCTCACTGGTTAAACTTGAAAGAACTACATACAGTATTTTTTTCTATATCAACACTGAAATGTGCCTCCACTCTTTTATCATCTTACTCTCTGTGTGCGTTCTAGGCTTCAGACGGATCTTTCACTGGCTTCATTAAGGTCCACCTGAGGCTCAGTCGACCAGTCACAGTCCCCGCTGTGGAGGCGGCGGACTCAGAGGGAGCGTCCAGGCAGCCGGGTGGCCGCACTCAAGCTCCGTCAGAGCGCCAGGAAGGGATGGACAGTGGGCCGAGCGAAAAGAGAACATCCTTCTACCTACCATGCGACTGTGTGAAGCAGCTCCACATCAGCTCTCTGACCACCACCAGAGAGGTCATCCAGGGCTTGCTGAAGAAGTTCATGGTTTTGGACAATCCCCGCAAGTTTGCATTGTACAGGCAGACGCACCGCGATGGGCAGGGTGAGGAAATCATACCCTGGTTACTGCTCCAGCTCATCTGCAGAAAACATGTGTGATAGACAGCACTGAATGATCTTTTGTGCTTTTTTCCAGATTTGTTCCAGAAGCTTCCTCTGTGTGAACGTCCTCTTCTGCTGAGGTTGATAGTGGGGCCTGACCCCGAGCAGCTCAGCTTCGTCCTCAAGGAAAATGAAACTGGAGAGGTGGAGGTGAGAAAACACACACACACACACACATGTACACACACACTTTATGTATCTGTGGTAGGGGTGTCACACTACAGCCATATGGGTGATAACTGTGATATTTAAGAATTAAATATTGATATCATGTTAATAATACACATATGATATTATATGTAACAAATCCAGCGAATTTTGGAATGATTTTATATACAGTTATGGCTACAGTCTCTCTCTCCACCTCCCTATACTCGCATTTTGAGTGTAAATCATTTACCAAAATAAAAGAGACAAAATACTCACTAAGTAAGGGATAATGTACAGCTTGCCGGTCATTATTGTGAAATAAACCCTGTAATGTGGGGGTCCACATCGGCCAAAGGGGATTTATTTCACAATAATGACCCGATAGCTGCACATTATCCTGCTTCTTACATGGCTACTTACTTAAAAAAATCAGTAATATGACACAAAAACGCTCTGGGGGAGAACAACATCTGATTAACCAATCAGAATCAAGTATTAAAGCAGTGTAATGTGTGTAACAAAGTTGACCCTTTGCACTCTGCAATAGAAACGCTTCATATCCCTAAAATCTGTGCAACCTAAGCTAAAATGCTGTGTAAGTCAATACACCATGATAATTGATTAAATATTTATATTGTCATAATTTAAAAAAATACAAAAATCTGATGTGTTTTTTTCATAAAATTTTACTAAATAAACACAAAAAACATTTTGATCTAAAAGATTTCTAAATGTCGAGACATGAGCAAAATATTTCTCAACACTCTATAAGTTATTTGAACTGTGCACTTTTCTTTTTGAGATATGCTCATTATTATAAGTAGATCGAGTGTAAAGGTGTTTTAATAGTTTCCTTACGATCTGCACATAACACTGAATTCATCAGAAGCGCACAACATGGTGACACGAAAGACAGCATTATTATTGTTCATTTTCTATAGATATCACAATAATATTTTTATTGTGAAGTCTTTTTGCTATACTAATCATTATAGCAAAAATCTAGCATTATACACACTGCTGAGGCAATATTCCTTTTTGATTTTCCCCATTCATAAATGGCTATTAGTAGAATTACAACAATTAATCAAATCATTGTCAACTATTAAGTTAATCCTCCCCACTGTTTAATTAGTTTGAGTAATTTTTTAAGAAAAAAAGTCAAAATTCTCTGATTTCAGCTTCTTAAATGTGAATATTTTCTGGTTTCTTTACTCCTCTGTGACAGTAAACTGAATGTCTTTGAGTTGTAGACAAAACAAGACATTTGAGGACGTCATCTTGGACTTTTGGAAACGCCGATTAACATTTTTCGCCATTTTGTAACATTTTATGGACCCAATTACTAATTGATTAATCGAGAAAATAATTAACAGATTAATCAGCAATGAATGTAATCATTAGTTGCAGCCCTAGTTAGTAGAAAAACCAAACTTTCTGCAGTAGTAAAATAATCTTTTCTTCTCATTGTGTGACAGTGGCACGCGTTCTCTGTCCCGGAGTTACAAAACTTCCTGGTAATCCTGGAGAAAGAGGAGACGGAGCGCGTCCGGGCAGTGGCACAAAAAT
This sequence comes from Pterois miles, assembly GCA_947000775.1. Taxonomy (NCBI): domain Eukaryota; kingdom Metazoa; phylum Chordata; class Actinopteri; order Perciformes; family Scorpaenidae; genus Pterois; species Pterois miles. The sequence continues at coordinate 3,674,243 of CAMQGK010000466.1, forward strand.
ACGCCGTATACCGACAGAAACTACAACAAGCCCTACAACAACATGACCCCTAACCCCTTCACCGGTTACCTTACGACCTCAACCCAGGGAGAGACTGACCCTTTGAACCCGTGATCTATTCAGAGACTGGAGCCGGAGCTGAACTTGTCTCCGCCCTCCACAAACACACCCAAACGTACAGTACATCGTTACGCAGAAGCATACCCTTTCTCAGGACGCATACAAGCCCCCCTCCACCATCCACACATCCGCTCCCTGAGGGGTTGAAAGCGACGCGAAAGGCTACAGGGTGTGCGGTCCGATGGCTGATTGGACAAGCAGTGTTGCCCAGGACGCACACAGCAACACAAGATCTGAAACTGCGACTTGAGATCTCATTTGGGACTGAAATGAGTCATTAGCGTTTTTAAAAATCCCCTCTTCTTCTGCTACTTCTGCTGCTGCTACTGCAAGTGTTACTTATGCATGAGTCTCTCTCAGCTCATCCCCCTGCACATAGAAGTCAAACATTAGGCATGATGATGAATTTTTGATGGGAGGACAATCATACTGAGTGTTTATGATTTCTTTTTCTCTGAACTGGTGTATGGGGTTACCACCAGATGTATTGTTTTTGTGCTGGAATCTAAGATGTGTGGATTAGTGAGGGATGTGTTTGGGGTCAGACGGTTTGCTTTGGATGCAAGAACAAGAAGGAATGGAAAGGTTAAGAAAGCGAGATCCATTCTCTGTTTTTTCTCAGGGAGCATGCGTTGAGCAAAGAGAAAACCTAAAGGAGGAAAGAAACCAAATCCCACTCTACAGCACCCCATTTTAGCCCACTTTGTCCACAGCCTATCATTATATTTTCCTACTTTAAAGGTGCTATTGATAACATTGATAACATTCGGCTACTAGATGCCGCACTGTCCTTCCCTCATTTCACTGCATTGTCTTCACAACGTGTGGTAGCCAGTTCACTGCACAACTTGTATAATTTATGGCCGAGTGGAGTGAGACTCAGACAAACATGTCAAGTGATGAAATGCAACATCAGCTATACTTTTCCCACACTGAGGGTGTTAATTACCCCCCTCCTCACTCCCCCACCGCTCAGCTTTCACATTAGTAAAGTTGTTCTGTACCCGAGTGCACTTTCATCATCATCCATATGTATTTGTTTATGTTGAGATCAGCTGTTCTAGCGGCGGAGCATCTAAAACACCTCATTCAGACGTGACAGAAACAAAATAAAACTCACCAAAACCACCAAACCAGAACCATCATTAGTCTTTACAACAGTCCACTCTGGTCGTTTGGTCGAAATAAACTCTTATTTATTCTCTCTTTCTGCCCGCTGAGCGGCTGTCATTTGGAGGCGGATCGTTAAATTAGCTAAATAAATTAATAAACATCACCCAACCCTGTAGACTACTATTATCTATGTTTTAAGGACCCACTCGCCTGCCTTCCTGCTTTATGGCACATGCTGTGTGCATATACGGATTCTGGAGGAGACCAGCAGCGCTGAAAAAAGCCTGCCCTTTCTCAGCTACTTTCTGATTGCTAACGTTACTTGCGTTAACTTGTAGTGTTACGTTATGTTTGGCTTTCACGCCTGACGCGAACCGTACCAAAGTACACATGAGCCCTACTCCAGACCACCTTTTCAAGTGGCCTTGAGTGTGGATCGACGAACCGTGCCCGAGTCCGGTACAGAGCGTTCACGCTAATCAAACAAAGCGGACCTTGGGGTCAAGTGCTCTTCGATACCGGCCTGGGTCCCTGATGTGAAAGCACCCTAACTAGCAACTTGATCGCTGACGACCCAGAGACGCGACGTGATACCAACGTTGTTTTACTATTGGCTGATGAGTCTTGTTAGAAGTGGGAATCAAATGTCAGATATCCTCCCCTGAGATAAACAAAATATTAATTTTGGACCTTCACCCTTCTTAAAGCTCTGTGGATTTATTTGTTTTTTTATAAGTGTTGGTCTACATAAAGATGTTATCAATAAGACCTTAACGCCATGTGAGAGGAAGCTGTCGGGTGCTTTCTCTGACAGAAATGTCTTGAATCCAACCCACTTACCAATGTCCCCCAACACACACACTTTAACTCTTCTCAGATGATAACTGTGATTTCATTTTCCCTCCCAACCTTGCATGAACTGCTGAGCGAGGCAATCCGGATACCTTTACAGATTTTACACTTTATTGTAAAAGTGATTTTACACTGTTATTACGTGGGTTGCATTTGAATGTGAGAGGATTTTTTTTTTTACACCAAAGCTCAGAGGGACAGATCTATTGAGAGGGTTTTAAAGGGATGAGAGACATTTTGGAAGTTTATCTAATTAAAGGTGGTGTATGTTTAAAAAAAAAAAAAAAAAAAAAAAAAAAAATTAAACCAGCTTCTGTTTTTGCACATATAGATGCAGGTTACTGAGTAGCCCACAGCTCTGCTGGGGCTGGGCTTGAATTTCTGCTTCTCCTTTCCTTTTATCTCCCCACCTTACACCTAAAAAAGAAACAAAAATATATATAGTTCATGATAATGGCTATGATGTACCAATGACGTGTTTGCAATGCATATGTATTATGTAGACACTGGAAAAAGAGTGACAAGGTTGTTGTTATTAAGATGAATATTAATATTATTTTGGTATCATTCCTACTGGCTTGTGTGTGTGCGTGTGTGTGCGTGTGTGTGTGTGTGTGTGTGTGTGTGTGGGCATGCGTGCGTCCATCTAGGGTGGGAGGATAATGTGAATTGAGTCTTACAAGTGTCTGTTCAGCGCTCCCTCACCAGGCCTCACTTATCAAGTATTAAAACATGCATTGAGTGCACACATTATGTTAACACATTACAACTAGTTGTTTTGGAAATGACGTGCATGTATCATTAAATGAATGAATTTAAACCAAAGCATTTACTGTGAACATTTCCCACAAACGTTTATTTTTCATCTTTTTATTTAATACTGAAGAAATACTGATAACTGAGGCCCATCGTCCATAAGCACATGCTTCTCAGTAAACCCAGATTTTTATTTTTGTTGTTTCCGCCAACACCCAAAGCCCAAGCTGTTCCTGCTGGCAGTGCCTTTTGTTTCATGTGCTCCCTGTGGATCTAATGTAAGGTGTGTTTCAGCACACAGGTGCCTGAGTGGATGTGTGGGTGCTTTTGCATGTGTGCAAATCTGTGTTTCACGGGTGGCGTTGTCATTTTTCTTTCTTTCCTCTACCCTTAACGCATTTGTCTTTCCAACAAACCCTCTGTGTGGTTGGGCGTGCGTGCGTGCGAGTGGTGCGTCTTATTTATTTCATGGTCCTCCTCATCCATATGATATCATGTCAAGGATGTTGAGACTTAATGCTTTTATTCTGCAATTTATTTTGTTTCATTTGAAGAATTGTGTATAAATATAGCAGTAGAACTGTACAGAATATCACAATGAAATAAACAAAGGTCATCCCTTTATTGAAATGTTCTCATATCGTCATGTGTCTGGCTTCAACGTAGTTTCATCGAAGGCCATAGAGCAGTATGAAACAACATGGCATCGATGTCATGAGGGCCTAAATGATTCCCTGTGTATGAGTCAACCAGTACAAAATCACATCATGTAGACCTTCATACATTACGTTAAATATAAAATATTTAATGTGATGTAAGTTATAGTTACAAAAGTTATAAAGCATGGGGCTTTTCCTACAAGAAATCCCAAAGAGATGCCTCTCAGTTACCTTGACTGAAAAGGCATTTTTCTTCAGTTAATGAAACTTTTTCTGTTTATCACCTTTCAGATTAGTGCAGTTCAAAGTGCTTCACAGGTGACCGACAAGCCGAAAGTAGGACAAGAACAAGTGTGAGCCGTGAAAACAACAGAAAAACAAATTCAGCCATTTAACAGAGATAATCTGCACACGCAACAATAACATGATAAATAAATAAATAAAATTAAAAGCTATAATAGCAATAACAGTAGAAAAACAGTATGAAGTAAAAACTAGATTGAAAAATTAACAATGAAATAGAATAAATGTATACAAAGTAGCCACAATTAAATGAGTGATTAATAAAATAAAAATATAAGGAAACTATACAAATTAAATATAATAAAATAAGTGACTTATATAATAAAAATATGATGAAACTATTTAAATTAAATAGAATAAAATAATTTATTCATGAAATAACAAAAATAGAATTCATTATACAAATTTTAAACAATAAAGAAATGATTAATAAAATGACAAAAATAAAATGAAATTATGCAAATTAAATGCAATAAACTGGGTGATTATTAAAGTAACAATAAAATAGAATAAATTATATAAATGTAATGCAATAAAACAAGTGATTAATAAAATAAAAATGCAATGAAATTATACAAATTAACCAGTCTTAATCAAAAGCCTGGCTGAATAGGAAGGCTTTATGTTTACTATTTAATATTTCAGACTGTTCCAACATTATAATAGCTAAAGGCCGCCTCATTAAAGGTTTTAGTCCTGCACTTTGGAACAACTAACAGACTTGTGCCAGAGGACCTGAGGAGGCCGCACCGGTTCAGACACTGTTAACATATGCAAGATTTCTTGGTTCTTTAGTACAGCGTTGGGTGTCAAAAAATAGATGTGAAATTAGGTGCAAAGGAATCAATAATTTGCTTTTACAGTTATTATTGGGGCGGCAGTAGCTCAGTCTGTAGGGAGTTGGCTTGGGAACCGGAGGGTCACCGGTTCAAGTCCCGACATGGACCAAAAACTGAGTGTGAACTGGTAGCTGGAGAGGTGCCAGTTTACCGCTTGGGCACTGCCGAGGTGCCCCTGAGCAAGGCACCAAACCCCCAACTGCTCGGGGCGCTTGTCTGGAGCAGCCCCCTCACTCTGACACCTCTCCATTAATGCATGAGTGTGTGTGTTTGTGTGCATGTACCATGTATAAGTTAAACAGAGTGTAAATTGAATTTCCCCACTGTGGGACTAATAAAGGTTGATCTTCTTCTTCTTCTTCTATTATGTGCACATCACCATCATCATATCATTGTAGACAGCAAATTCAAGAGTTCAGTGCCTGTGGATTGGATTTAGTTATTTAGTCATACATCTCTGAAAGCATCATTTAGTGGCTCAATGATCTGACCGATTGTGTCATCCAGACATGACCCAAGCAGAAAGTGCTGAGCTTTTCATCTTTTCATCACCAGAGACCAGCTTGTATTGTTTCAGATCACCAGCAGGTGGCAGTAGCTCATCTAAACTGAAGGTGCTACCTGAACATGTAGAATATACTGTAAGCGTAGATCCACTTGTTATTTTGTTTTTATATATTCTGATGTAATAAAACATTTAGGTTTTTTGGTGACACTCACCATTTTACACAGTACTTTCTCTGACATGCTGTGTTGTCAAAGGGCACTCAAAATGAGGTGTTAGACTAATAAACCCCCACAGGTGTCAGTGTCTGTCACAGGCTCTGAGACCAAATACAGCCAGAACCCACATCCCCCACCAGGATCTATAGGTAGCTTTGCACCTGGTCCCATCTCCTGCTGTGGTTGTAAATTCACTGGCTGCAATTAGAGCGCCTTTTCGTCCACACACTTTTACACCTTGAACCCTTTAGAGAGGAAAGTGCAATAAGCAGATGAATTTATAGGCATACTCTCTCTATACGCCACCATCTAAGAATAAGCATCACGGCCAAGCTGGCCTTAAGGGCTGGCTGCTGCCCAGAGGGCCACCTAAAACTGTGTCAGTATGCTTATTTATGGCAGCAAATATAGACAGACCCCTCTTCTCACCTCTGAGAAAGAGCTAAGATTAGCATCACCCTCTGCCCAGCATGCATCACTGTCTGAATTTAGCCCGCTCCCCTCCTCATGCCTGCCCAGTCTCACTCCGTCTGTCCTCTGCCCTGCCCCTAACTATATCTAGCCCTGTATAGATCTCCATACCCTCTCCAGTTTCAGGCTACGGTTCAGCTTTCCTGTCAGGGTATGCAAAGTGGATGGCCGACAGCGGCGTGTGGGCCTGAGGAAAGGTCTTCTAAGCTCTTGATCTGCAACAAGTGGTTAGTTTCTTTATCAGTTCTTCTGCTCATTATATAGCAATATGTTGTATGGTCTATAAAAGGTGAACAATTTTAAATTAAAAAAGTGAAAATAATGAAAAAAATCATAATCTCCCAAGGAAGCATCATACAATGACTTGTTTTGTTAGACCGAAGCTCCAGCAAAAAGAACTAAGAAAACCACCGACTACTTCCAAGAAGTCTGATCCACTTTTGCTCTAAACAGACTTTCTATTGATCAACTAATTGATAAGTAGAGAATGTGTTTCAGTTCCACTTTACACCTTAGCTACGTCTCAAATGGGCATCTGTAAAATAATTATCTCATGCAAAAATATTTGGAATCAGTGGTACCACATTGTAGAGGCTTTATTTGTTGGAACAAATGGCTCCTTTAGTGGTTAATAAATAATTTACTAATGCCTTACAGAACAGTAATGAAACATAAATAAGAACAGCTACTTAGCAGTGATGGAAGAAGTATTCAGATATTTTACTTGAGTAAGGGTAACAATACCACAGTGTAAAAATACCCTGTTACAAACAAAAGTCCTGCAGTCAAAATCTTACTTCAGTAAAGTATTGGCATCAAAATATACTGACCAAAAGTAAAAGCTCTTAATATGCAGAGTGACCCACTTCAGTTTAATATATTATATTACTGGTTTATAATTATTGATGCATTTATATGTGATCAGCACTTTAATGTTGCAGCTGCTCTTACCTACTGCTGTGTAGCTTAACCTATAATAATAATACATCATACTTTATAAGGTGATATATATATTTTATATGAATAATTAAAATCTGCAAAGTGGATAGCTATTAATATTATCAAATAAATGCAGTGAGCAAAAAATACAAGATTTCTCTGAGATGTAGTGGAGCAGAAATATAAAGAAGCATAAAATGGAAATACTCAAGTACCCAAAACTGTACTTAAGTACAGTACTCAAGTAAACGTACTTCATTACATTCACCAGTGCTATTTAGAATCAATTTATCTTTTTAGTCTTTTGATTAATCACCTGGAAGGCACCAATGAATAGTTTGACCTCTGACCTTTTGGAAAAATGATGACAAGCTTCACTTAAAGCTACAGTAGGCAGATTGAAGCACATATAGAATTTGTTTTATATAAAATTGTAACTATGTCCTGACAGTAGTCCATGAGACAGGTAATCTGAAAAGCAAATCATGTGTCCGTGTGTCCTCTGGTGCTCCTAATGGCATCTGCAAGATTTCACAGACCAGAGGAAAGCAACCAATCAGAGCCAAGCTCTGAGCAGCTGTCAATCACTTATAGACTCAGATCAAATGGTGAAACTAAGCAGCGCTAAACAATATGAATCAATATTCTGTTACTGTAATGACTATTAGATGTTTTCAGAAACATCTTGTTGTTACTGTTTAGCTGTAAAATGAGAAAGTTTGTCAGCTATGGCAGCCATGTTGAGACCAGTGAGGAAACACCAAGCACCGCCCACCAGCCCGAGCACAGCCAACAGGAACGCTCTCTCTCTCTCTGAAATGACCTGTGATTGGCCAGTGTTTCCCGTCACGGGCTAGGTTTATTAAACCCTGAAAACAGAAGCATGAGGAGGTGCAGAAGTCTAGTTTTCTGTTACACCACTTAAATCGTAATATGTTGAAAGATTATTATGGATTTTTTGCCCAATGATGCCAAAAAAATTCATCCTACTGCAGCTTTAATGACTCAATTTGAATGACTCGGCCATAAAACCTTATGTATGTGCTTCTTTATACTGGCAGTTGTATGACACATGTAGAGCAAATGCACAGTATTCTGCTGTAGCGCTGAGCATTGGCTCCCATGCAGAGCTCCAGGTGGCCGCTGCGGGGCGCCCTGCTGCCGGCTGTCCGGATGCCCGCTAAGCACCGCCCCGCTCCCGCCCTCTGTCTGCCTGCTGACTCCGGGCTCACTGAAGACGCCCTTAGCAACAACACACAGCTGCGTCGAATAAGATACTCCTGCCGCACAGAAGACGGGATTAAACACTGCCGCTTTATTGCACTGAGTACAGGTGAAGCTTTCCTGCGAGGGCGGTGCTCCGCTTGTTTCTGCGGTTAACATGGGGCTTGAGCACAGTTAGCGAGCTAGCCTAGTGTGGCTAGCCGTCCCCCCCAGGAGAAGACGAGCGAAGCGGCCCCAAGCTGTCCCGAAGGAGGGCAAAATCGTGGGGGTTCGCCGAGTGGTAGCATCGCAGCTTGCTAACTACAAAGTCAGCTAACCGGGAATAAGCACGGGAATGGTGCTCTGGATCGACCCACTGTACAGACAGAGAAAGGCGAGGGGCACACGGGTCAGAAGCTGTAATATTTGGACTCAAACTATTTTTAACAGAGGGAGCGGCTCCCGGGCGGACGGGTGTTTTTGTGACTGTGCGAGCTAGCTGGCTAGGTAGCTAGCTTCAGGGAGACGACCCCCACCACCGCCTGCTCAGGTTTTACTAACTGCAGCCAGGGCTAATGTTAGCCAGAAGCTGAACACACAAGTCTGTGGTTTTAATAAAACAAGGATAAATCGTAGCTAAAGCCACAAGGAGAAAATAACCTGAGTCAGCTGAAGCACAACTCAAGGGACTTAATTAGCAAACACTACCGATGTTGGCGAAGTTTGCTACGTGACTCTAGTTTTTCACTTTTTTTACACGGGATTTTTTTCTTCACTTCGGATGCTGGCATCACATTTTAATTGCAATCATGATGATAATAAGCAGAAAACCAGAGGGCCCAATAGCAACAGGTAACCAGTTGTCATTACCCTTTGTTTCCTAGATGTTGTTTAAACGCAGGTTACAGTGAGCTATCATGGCGCTGCGTTTCAACTTCAAGCAGCTCTTGTTGGCATTTACAGAAATATATCGTGACTTAAGTGGTTTCTATTGATGTTTTTTTCTTCTTCTTGGCTTTCGGTTTACATGTGCCAGTGTGTGGACAGACAGACAGATGTAGCTGCCGTGGGTATTTCACAAGACGCCTGGTTGTAAACATGTTTTCTTTTGCTTTGCAACTCCATATCAATCACGAGACTTGTGTGTGTGGAGGTTTGGGAGGACAGTCCAGGACGCTCTGCGTTGTTTTCAGGTCTCGATCGTAAGCATTCATCGTCCTATCGTCGCCGTAATGGTTACTATGCATGTCATGGTTGTTATTGTTTTCTGTGTATATCTAACTAGGCCCTGAACTCATCTGTGGGTTTGGGGTAGAAGCCATGTTTGAATTTATATGCTAGAACATGTAAGAAAACTTGACTTTGCCTCTGTTAGATGGTGCGCCTTGGACATATTTTTTTGCACACTTTGTCCAGGATACCAAGAATAGGGTAAGTGGGTGAAAATCTGTGACTTCACCCCACCACCACACTCCCACGTTTTATGACACATGATCTCCTGCACGTCCCTGAGCTCGAATCTTGTTCTCCAGTCTTTGCTGAGCACTGAGGGTGATTTTCATTTCACAGCGTGGAGGAGAGCAGCACGCCAGCTGGACTTATAGTAGGCTGGATGTTTGGTTACATAGAAGTTTGGGCTCTGTTTTCCCCCTGAAAAAGTTTGCTTGGACAACAAAGTTGAGCCCCCGCTGAGTAATAATTAGGGGTTTGCAGAGGGCTAATGAGGCCTTGCCCAATATTGTGTGGAGCCTTAATGCCTCTGTTTGCTGTGTTGTGCAGGTCTAATGCATCTGTATCCAGGCAGCAGGTCTAATCTGTCCCGCAGCTGACGAGCCAACGCGAGGGACACGGGCTCTGACGCACCTGCACATGGTTACAACTCTCTCAAGGGCTAGTTAGAGACAACCCGCTACAGTTTTGGGCTATTGCTAATGAGCTAAACCAACACAATTGCTCCATAGCTGGTTTATGCTAACAGTGTGCTCAGCCTAACTTCAAGCCATCATACTTGTATTACAGTGGCTGCTTGTGAGATGAACAGCCGGCTGATGGAGGTTTGTCATTTGAGTATCTGGCTTCCTCCTACGGTCCCAAATGCTCCCCTCATCCATCTACTCCGTGTCATCTCACATTCAGTGTTTTGGCCCGATGCCACAGAGGTGAGCGCACGCACGAGGCACTATTGAATGACAAGCACCCGCATCCATCCATATGGGCTCTATTTCTGAGCACACCTGGTGTGTGTGCACTACATGACTCGGCCAGAACGGACAGATGGGCAGACGGAAAGATGCTGTCGTCACAGAGGCATCTGTTACCCCCATTAGGCCAATAATACCACTTGCAGCGCTAGCGATCTGGGACCCTAAGCCCTATCTAAGCTGGTCAGGTCGGCACTCTGGCCTTGGATACAATGTATTGGATACAATAGATACAATGGATGAATCTGCTAATAATGGCCTTTTCACAGTAAATGTGGGTTAGGATGTTGTGGCAGACAATGTGCATCCCCACTGGTCTGCAGAAAGTAGTGTTGCAGGGCCATCCAGCCGAGGTTAGCTGTCAGGATTTGTTGGGGCCATACCATATCATTTGTTTTAGTCTCATGTCAAGGTTTGAACTGGTAGGTTGATTGATGAAATAATCAATGGGACTTTGCCTGGTTTGAACAAACAGACTGCCTCTGTGGAGATTAGATTGCGTTCTGTAGACGTGTCGCCTCTGAACGTCATCCTCAGCCTTTATCCCCGACTGCGTCTGTGTTGCAGATTTGATGATTCCACATTGTCAAACTGATTTGTTCGTCTCTGTTCCCTCAGCACGCCACGGTGATGGTCTGTACGACTCGTACATGAGGACAGACCACATCCTCAAAGACGAAGCGGATACAAACAGTCCGTCTGGGCTGCCCCCTATGCCCAAACACACAGTAAGTACACACATAAACACACACATCCAACAAAGGCCTGTTTCCTGTGCTGGAGCACGCTCTGTCTCCAGACATCCTGTTCCTCAGAGAGATATTCTCATTCTTCACATGTACACCCCTCCTTCTTCCCGAGGTCTTGATTTGCAGGCTTATCTCTCAGAGATAACAACTAGAATACTACTTGGGGGGTGTGGGGGGGGGGGGGTAAAAGAGTGGTCTGGTGTGTTTTTTTTTTTTTTTTTTTTTTTTTTTTGGGGTTTTTTTTTTTTTTTTGGTTTTGGGGGGGGGGGGGGTTGGGGGGGGGGGGGGGGGGGGGGGGGGGGGGGGGGGGGGGGGGGGGGGGGGGGGGGGGGGGGGGGGGGGGGGGGCGGGGGGGGGGGGGGGGGGGGGGGGGGGGGGGGGGGGGGGGGGGGGGGGGGGGGGGGGGGGGGGGGGGGGGGGGGGGGGGGGGGGGGGGGGAGGGGGGGGGGGGGGAGGGGGGGGAAAGGAAGGGGGGGAAGAGGGAAGGGGCGGGCGGGGGGGGCCCGCGCCGGGCCCGGCCGCGCTCCTCCGGGTGGGGCGGCCGGGGGCGGGGGGGGCGACCTCCCCGGGGCGGGGGTGGCCGGGCGGGGGCGCTCCCGGGGGCCGGCCTGGCCCGGGCGGCGGGCCGCGGGGGCCGGGGGCGGGGGGGCGGGGGGCGGGGGGGGGGCTCTGGGCGGGGGCCCCAGGCGCCGGGGCGGGGGGGGGCGGGGGGGGGGGGGGGGGGGGGGGGGGGGGGGGGGGGGGGGGAAAGAGGGGGGGTGGGTGGCCTGTCTGGCATGGGAAGGGGGGGGGGGGGAGACGGGGGTGGTGAACCTGTTTTTCAGGGGGTGGCCTCTGCCCACTCACCCCCTGCTCCCCTACGCACCCCATCCCCGCTGCTCTCCCTCCTCCTCCTTCACGCGTCGCCCCCCTCTCTCGACACCTCCACCTCACCATCTCCCCACAACACCGCGCTGCTCCTGTTCTCTTCTCTCCCCCGTCAGGACCCTTCCTCGCGGGGGGGGTTGGGCCGGGTGGGTCCCGCGGATGCCCCGAGTGCTTGGGCTGTGCTCGCTGTGCGCGTGGATCTTCAACCTGAGCCTGGTCTGTGGTTGTCCCCTCTAGGGAACATCCTGCCTTGTTCCTGTCCCCAAGAGGAACCGGGCGTGGCTCTGCTTCTTGGGGTATGGGCTGGTTGGCCCTCGCTCCCGACTGGCCATCCTGGCCCCCGCAGTTCGCCTTCGCCTCGATTGGGTGGAGCGCCGTCTCTTTCTGCTGACGGGCTTGTCTATGGGGGGGGGGGGGGTTGTTTTTTGACTTCTCCGTGCTTCAGGTCCGCCCGCCCTCCGGGCAGTTCTGGTGGGTGGTGCTCCACTGTGGCCGGTCACTCTTCTCGGTCGGCGGTGAGGTGGGTGTCGGCATGGGGCGGGGTCCCTGGGCGTCTTGTCTCCTTTCCCTTCACGTCTTCCCTCGCTTCAGAACGTCCCTCCGCCTCTGCGGGGCTCTGTGTGGGCTGTTGGGGGGCTGGTGGGGTTGTGGGGGTGGGTGGTGTGATATCTCCGCTAAATCAAAAACAAAGGCTGGTGACTTTGGAAGGACCCTCGGTGGGGGGGTGGTGGGGGTTTCCTCGGTGTCCACCTGATAATGGTGGAGTCTGTAGAGGCTGGTCGCTGTTCTCGGGCTGTCTTGTCTGGCCGTGGCGTTCTTCCTGGGGTGGCCGCGTCATCTTCTCGCTGTGGTGTGGGGGGGGGGGTGCGCGCAGCTGGTATGGGGCGGGTTCTGTCCGGGGTGGATGAGTTGGGGGGGTGGGGGGTGTGGGGCTCTGTTGACAACACCTCTCTCCCCTGCATGCCCGGGTCCTCGGCCCTCGCGGCGGCCGGTGCTAGGCGTGGGGTCTTTTCTCCCTGGGCCATCAGACTCTATAACTCCTCCCCTTTTTGTTGGAGGGAAATTTAAAAATATGGGATTTTAAAAACACCAACAAAAGGGGAAAAATACGCTTTTAATTTTTTTATCTTTTTTAATATAATATAAAAAAAAAGGTTTTAAAAATAAACCTTTTTTTTTTTTTTTTTTTTTTAAAAAAAAAAAATTATTTTTATTAATTTTTATTTATATGAAAAATTATTAAAATATAATAATTTTTTATTATTTTTTTTTTTTTTTATTTTTTTTTTTTTTTTTTTTTTTTTTTTTTTTATTTATAAAGAAAAAAAATCTTCTTCTCTTTTTTTTTTTCTTATCAATCATTATTTTTTTTTTTTTTTTTATTTTTTTTTCTCTATATATTGTGTGTTTTTTATTTTTTTTTTTTTTTTTTTTTTTAAAAATAAAGAAAATATATAGCAAAAAAATTTCCTTCGGGAAAAATAAATATCAATCTTATATCTTATCTCATCTCTTATCTCCAACCTGTGTAATTCAGTCAAGTGTTTATACTCTTCATTGAGAATAACGTGATCATGTGAGTAATATTGATTGAATGCCTGAGGGGGATACCAGACTGTGTGTCGCAGAGGGGCAATTCTCCATGACTGTGTCAGATCAGCTGAAGTCAAGTAGCCATTTTGTGTCTCCTCCAGCCAAAGTAAATGCAGAAATCCACAGCAGTTACCACCCTTCTGAACTTTTATTGTCTGAATGTGCAAAGCACTATGGTTCACAGGATGCAAATGTAGAGCACAGCATATCAACATACTGCATGTGTCCATTTGCTTGAAACATGACTGCATCTGTTACAGCAAATAGGGAGCTGTAGGAATGAGCCCTAAAACCCAGACATGAGTTTGCAACTTAGCACTTCTGGTTCCCTCATCTCATTTTTTATTAAATGCCTGAAATAAGTTCTGTGGTTAACACAAGCTTAAGAGATTTTAACATCAGTAAATATCCCACTTGTGGATTTTCAAGCGTTTACGTGTTTCCAAAAAGACGGTTGCTAACGAGTGGCTAAATGAGTCTAAATGTCATCAGGCCGACTCATCCGCCTTCACAGCCTCTGTTTATACTAACACTCATGCAGCCATGATGTAGTTAGTTTATAGCCTAACGTTGGCTTTTTACTTCTGCTGATTGCATTTACGATTCCAAAACCATAAAAGTGGTGTTCATTTGTAGAGATTATCTTGCTCAAGATATGTGTGTTTGCCACAGAGCTTATTTTGTGCAGTAATCCAAAACTCAATAGAAAAATCACATTGGCTTTTTGTCGAGGGAACCGGGGTGGTGCTAACTTCCTGGTTGGCCTACAAAAATATGTCATCCCTGGAGCACTGTGACTTCACAGAAGAACTGGCAACTACTTTGATAATCAATTAATTGGATTGAGTGATCCTGTTTATTTTAAGTTGTTTACAAAGACAGAAATAATTTTTCGCCATTTTTTTCTGACATTTTATAAACCAAACAACTGTTCAGTTAATCAAGAAAATAATCAACAGATTAATGAAAACAAACAATGAAAATAATTAGTTTCAGCCCTAATATATTTATTAAAACAAAAAAAAATGTCCCAGTGGGTTACCTTTTTTGTTATGTTTGCCTCTCTGAAAAGCCCCTTTGGCAGAAAATGCACACACATAGACAATGATACGCCATCGCCTCCCACACCAGCAGAGGAAAAAGGGATGGTTTGATATATTGTTGAGATTTATTGGGCTTGAAAATGTGACCCACAAAAAAAATCACCAATCAACAATCTTCCCCCTCCCCTGCTTCCATCTCATGTAATCCACCCATCAGTGTTGCTTGCACAGGAGTTAGTCCTAGTTTTCTATTCTGGCCTTGTCCTTCTTCCTTTGTATTTTCTGTCACGCTCACGGAGGTAATGTCCTCTGTTGGATGTGACTGACGGCGGCTCGCCCCAGTTCAGTGTGTTCTAACAGCGAGTGCTCAGAGTTGCTCTATTAAAGTAATACACTCATGTTCTTAGAGGACGGGACAAACCGATATCATAAATTGTCGTAGCACTTAGCTCCAGTTTTGAGTCCAACATTAATGAGACACCAGTTTTATTATGTGTGCAGGAACATGATTTGCTGATGAGTGTTTGCGAAGAGAAGGAGAATACTTAGGTGTTTCTCTGACAGCAGAGAGATTAGCTCTTCTCGCCATCTGTTGCGCCATGCAGATTTACGCAGAGGACTCTCGACCCTACTCGGTGGTAAAAAACGATTCACGCTCTCACAGCGGTTTTCATTTCCATCTCTGGCCACTTTCCCTTCTTTCTCCATTATTTATTGGGAGTAACAACAGGTGTACAGAAACGTACAAATAGAGCACAAATGTAAATGATTGTCCCTCCATTTTTTTTATATTTTTCTCCCAAAGCCCCTCTCACCCAACTCTAAACATTGTCAATGCAAAAAGGATAAAAAAAAAAACATTAAATTTAATTTTAATAAAATAAATAATAAATAAACTACACATTGACAGTTACAGGATAAATCCACAATACAGATAAATTAGGCTGATAAACATTTCTCTGTGCAAATGGACAGTTTAACTGTTCACTTCTGTTGACTTTATGTGTTTTTGTAATTGCGATCCCTGTCCGGTTGATCAATAATCCATCACAGCTGGTGCTCCACATGCAGAAAGTTTGATTTTTAAGGCCAGCGTTTGTGTGTCTGGGTGAAGGGGCTCAATCGATGACATTCACTGTGTTTGTAGTGCAGCTTTGGGGCAACAGCTGCATGGGACCCTGGGTCAGCAGCAGGGCTGTTGTGATAATTTAAGACTATATGGTTACATGTATGGAAACCTATCCTGCATTCCAGCTCTATTTCAGGACTCAAACATACAACACAAACACAGTCGGAGCTGAGTCCTCGCTCAGTAGAGCATGTCAACACCCACTTTTAATGTACGTTTCCTTGTTGTCTTTATCAGCTGACATGTTTTCAGCCGTAGACATGCTCAGCTGTGTGAAGAAGCCTGAAGCTCCACTGGGCAGCACAGAAGTCTAATGGGAGAAAAGAAAACATTAAAATCTCTCGTCCCTGCCATTAAAATAATGAGTGTTCATGTGAAAGAGGGGCTAAATATGCCTCTTTCTCTGTGTCTGTATATAGGAAGGCTATGCTGTGTTTATGTCAGCATGTCTTATTAAC
This sequence comes from Pterois miles, assembly GCA_947000775.1. Taxonomy (NCBI): domain Eukaryota; kingdom Metazoa; phylum Chordata; class Actinopteri; order Perciformes; family Scorpaenidae; genus Pterois; species Pterois miles. Next base: position 3,690,261 of record CAMQGK010000466.1, read on the forward strand.
AGCCACACTGCTTCTACAGTTTAAGAGTATAATCTAACTTTAATGACTGTCATTTCCCTCGAGCTCCATAATCTTGTGGAGGGCTCTTTCCGCTGGTAAGAGAGAGACGAGAGGGAGAGACCGAGAGAGAGAGAGGAGGAATGAATTCCTGGGGTTGCTGAGACGAAGTTGCTTTCTGGCAAGCAGGCGAGAGCAAGACTCTAGAGCTTTCCTGAAACTCTTTTAACCTTTCAGATCGTCTCAAGCAAAGGTGTAGCTGCCACTGTTAAAAGATTGTCTGCAAATAAGTTTAAAAAAGATTACCAAATGTACAGTAGTTGGTTAGTCCGGATGCAAATGCAACCCCTGTTGCTCCAGTTGCTTTTGTGTTGTGCACCGTGTTGTCATATTGAACCCCATATCGAATGCTGAGCAATGCTGAGCCAAAGATTGCCTATACCTTGATGCTAAAAGCTAGCAGTCAACATAAATGGGTCATTTAGCTCAAGTTATTGTAGAGGGCAATCCTGTTATTCTTTTGAATTTCCTGCCAGACTGGATCAAAATCCAGTCCTGCTGGTTCACCTGCTGCTTGCCGCATCTCTGCTAATGGCTCACTCCCTGCTTTGCTGTTGATATTTAGGCCAGTATCAAACAAAACCAGACCTACATCTGCCAACTAGCATGTTCTGCTTTTGTTTTTACTGTCACTCTTTTTTGCTTGCAAAACAAGCCTGAATGACTCATTTATTCTGTATACATTATTATTATATATGAAATGTTGACATGATTCAGGCCAACAAAGACATATTTTGTGCATGAATGTTCAGTTGACTCTCAGTTGAGGTCTCCCAGGCTACAAGCAGCCCCTGTTTTGCACAATGTGTCTCTAGTCTGTAGCTAGACAAAAGCAGAGAGGTCCTCTTGTCACTCTGTTGAATACATTCAGACAACACAATAAACTAGATGTCTTTTACACAATGAAGAAGTACAATGCGTACACCCTGTTGACAGACTGAATAAGCTCCAGTGGATTGTTTACCAAATGCATTTTCTAATAACTTTCTTTTTGTCCACTGTCTGTCTCTCCTCTTCCTGTAATAGGTCGTCAGTAACAAGACTGTTATGAGGGATCAGGTAACTGTGAGAGGTGGCCAGCTGAAGGTCAAGTACCTGTATGAAGACTCCACCAACAACCGGAAGATCAACGCCATAACCACAGCAACCACTCAGAACAGCGGGACCACAGCTCAGACGCCCAGTAAATCCACCCCGGTCTCCAGCCTGTCCAAGGAGCACAGTGTAGACAGGTGAGAAAAACCTTTCAAAGCATGTTAAGTGGCTAAAAACTTAACAAATTGACAAGCAGGAGGAACACCACTTCAATCATTTAACACCACTTTTCTATCATGCTTGCTTGGCACAGCACTGAATCCAGTAAGGGCTCCAGTGACTCCTCCGGTCCTCATAGCGTTGGGAATGGAGTGAACAGCGGAAAGCTGTGTGGCCCACTCACTCCCGACCAGGCTCTGAGACTGTACCGATCTCAGCTGACCACCCTGGAGCAGACAGAGATCCACTCCTACCCAGACATCTACTTCGTGGGACCCAACGCCAAGAAGAGGCCGGCCGTCGCTGGAGGCAACAACAACTGTGGCTATGACGATGAGCAGGGTGGATACATTCATGTCGCCCATGATCACCTGGCCTACCGCTACGAGTTCCTCAAGGTCAGACATGCATATTGTGATTGTAGACTGTCAGAATCACATTTGCGTGTAAAACCATAATGTTCTTCCTCTCTGGTGGTTAGCTAACCCACATATTGTCTCCCTCCTCAGATCATCGGCAAAGGTAGCTTCGGCCAGGTGGCTAAGGTGTACGACCACAAACTGCAGCAGCACCTGGCTCTGAAAATGGTGCGCAACGAGAAGCGTTTCCACCGGCAGGCACAGGAGGAGATCCGCATCCTGGAGCACCTGCGCAAGCAGGATCGCAACGGCACGATGAACGTCGTGCACATGCTTGAAAACTTCACCTTCCGCAACCACATCTGCATGACCTTTGAGCTGCTGAGCATGAACTTGTATGAGCTTATCAAACGCAACAAGTTCCAGGGCTTCAGCCTGCCGCTGGTCAGGAAGTTTGCACACTCCATTTTGCAGTGCATGGAGGCCCTGAGCCGGCACCGCATCATCCACTGTGACCTGAAGCCAGAGAACATCCTGCTCAAACAGCAGGGACGCAGCGGCATCAAGGTGAGACACCCTGCACATTCACTGATGGCTTGTGTGTGAAGACCTGTAACAGGTTTCCTGCATTGATTCTTTCCTGTCTTGCCTCTGCCAGGTGATTGACTTTGGCTCCAGCTGTTTTGAGCACCAGCGGGTGTACACCTACATCCAGTCTCGTTTCTATCGAGCTCCAGAGGTGATCCTCGGGTCACGTTACGGCCTTCCTATCGATATGTGGAGCTTCGGCTGCATACTGGCCGAGCTGCTGACTGGCTACCCGCTGTTCCCTGGCGAAGACGAGGGCGACCAGCTGGCCTGCGTCATGGAGCTGCTGGGCATGCCTCCGCAGAAGGTCCTGGAGCAGGCCAAACGGGCAAAGAACTTCATAAACTCGAAGGGCCACCCTCGTTACTGCGGAGCCAACACCCTGCCCACGGGGGCCACCGTGCTCACGGGGTCTCGCTCTCGCCGCGGCAAGATGAGAGGTCCCCCAGGTAGCAAGGAGTGGAGTGCTGCTCTCAAGGGCTGCGAGGACCCCACCTTTACTGACTTCATAAAGAAGTGTTTGGACTGGGACCCTTCGTCTCGTCTCACCCCTAGCCAGGCCCTCAGGCACCCTTGGCTGTATCGACGCCTACCCAAGCCTCTACCTGGGACTGAGAAGAGTCAAGGGGCCACGGTGAAACGGCTCCCCGAGCACCACAGCACCTCCTTGCCCTCTATCCTGGCCAAAGGGGGTCCTGGTTTAGGCACCACAGCTGTCAACAACAAACTGAGGAGCAACATGATGGGAGAGTCAGGGGAGGCCATACCTCTTCGCACGGTCCTACCCAAACTTGTCTCTTAGAGAGAGAGGGAGAGAGAGAGAGAGAGAGAGAGAGAGAGAGAGTCCTGTAATCTCCTCTCCTCTCCTCCTTCTTCCTCCTCTGCACTCCTCAGGAGGAGTCAGAGAACAGGAGGAGGCGGGGACTAGGTTTTAAAACTCGTTTGGTTCTTTTATTTGTTTTCTACTGAGAGGTGTCGACACCCCAGTTCCTGGTTTTTAATATTAGTTGAACGCAGAGAGAAAGACAATAAAAAGAAACACTCTAAAAAAAGTTTTTATACAGAGGATTTCCTTGAGTGGCTGTGGAGTTTCTGCATACAGCCAATTGATGAGTTTTGATTTTAGATAATGCTTTTTAAAAATTTCCTCGTATGAGTGGACGGCTTCGTAAATGAGCAAATGTTTTTAAACCTGCGTGTGTTCTCATGTGAGTGGTGTGTTTTTTTTTTTTTTTTTTTTTTTTTTTTTTTTAAGTAAAACACACGCAAGCACACCTGCACTGTCACTTGCCTCACTTCACTCTTTCTTAACACTCAGAGGACACTACCCGTTTCTTGGGAAGTGTTTGTACGAGTGAAACTTGAAAAGGGCTACGGAGATTACTCTTATCACATTAGCAAAGATTTGTTCAGCCAGCATGATTTAATAGAGGAATAAGAGTCATGCGCTAGTGTTTTGGCCCTGCACACACTGACACAGTTCTCCCTCATAACATAAATGCCTTTAGATAGGTAATGAGGGATTGGCATTATATAACGTTTTTTAGCAATAAGTCTTCACTTCTTTGTCTTTTCTAATTGCGCTCTTTTTCTACCTTTTCCTGATCCCTGGTGCTTGCATGTCAGCTCAATATGTGACGTTCGCATGTGTGTGTGCTTTAGCTTCGTGGTGCTACTGAGGGAGATGTATGGAGAGGGCGTCGGACAACCCATTTACAGCCCCTTCCTCCTCCCCGACTCCCCCGTTTTTGAGTAGGGGGTGGGGGGAGGACAGTAGCTCCACTCGAACTGTCACAAAGGTGTCACCGTCACAGTCGGTACTTCGCAAACTGAGCCTGCCGTGTGAGGCTGGCTCACATAAATCAACATATATATATATATAGAGAGAGAGACAGAGAGAGAAGGAGAGCTGCAAGTCATTGCACATATACACCTACGGGGTGGAAAGTTGGCTGTGGGAAGTTAAAAAGTTTGTATGAATGTCACCTGCCTTCCTAATTGGCTGCTGTGATTGTTGGCAATGGTGCATTCGTTAATCCTAATGGAACAATAGTGCAAGGTGAGATGGATCATGGGATAAAATGGTATGTTTAATATGAGCCAAGATGTTTTTTTTTTTTTAATTTCAGGGGGAGGTGTTTGAAGAAGAGTTGACAGGACGGGCCAGTGACAAAGGAGGGTTTTTATGGTACTGAAGAAGGTTTCTCAGGGAGACATACTTGATACATCCCTTAATCTTATATTAACTGTGTTCCACTTAACAGTCCTGACTCTGGATGAACATGCATGCAGTTCTGTCCACCGAGAGCGAGAGAATGCGTACGCGAGCGTGTCTGCGAAAAGGGGGTCTGCATGCTCCACAATCTGACCTAGATTCCCTCTCCTCCCCCCTCAACCATCGCTTTCTCTCTCGTTTTCTCTCACTCTTGTCTCATGTAGGGCAGCAGGGAACCTCTTAAACTCACACTTACATATTGAATTATGGTGCTGTCCAAAACACACAGACACACACGTCAGGTGCACGTTGTATGGACCACACCGCTCAAAGAGTTCTTTCTCTCGTCCCTCGAAGTGAATCTGTCAGGGATTTCTACTCTGTCTCCGTTTCTTTCTTTTTTTTTTTTTTTTTTATAGAAGTGATTTCTACTTGCTATTCAGTCCAGAATATCAGAGGTTGTAAAAAAAAAAAAAAAAAAAAGAGAAAGCAGTATACTGTCATGTTGTACCTAGTGGTGTGCGTTAGTAGGAGGGTGTTTGGTGTTCCAGCATGAAATCACAGCCTGTTATCAGACTGAGTGACTATGAGAAGAGAAACTGTACAGTAACCAAATGAAGTTGTAATAGTTTCTTTTTCTAAAGAAAATAAAAAAATGATTATTAACTGAAACATGCTGCTCTGGGGTGATTTCTGGTTTTGAGAAACATATTTTTGTATTGATAAAACTGCCTCGGTTACACGCCTGGTGTATCAAACATCCCCTTTTTACTGTACGTAAAGATCGGCCAAATCCTGTATGTGCTGTCCACTGAACGCCAGATAAGATTTGCCCCATGAACTCGATTATAAACACAGTTGTGAGGAGACCTGTGTTTCCTGTACAGATTTCCAGATAGTGAGACAATAGATCAACAGAAACTCTTTCCTCATTTGTCGCCTAACCTGAAGCTCTGTGGTAACCAGCGGTTACCGCGTTGTTTTTGCTATGTGACACCTGGGGGCCTGTGTTATGCAACAAAAGTGTGTCTCCAGACGGCCTCCGGCTCGGTCGCTACAGTGAATCACCATTATGTGAGTTGGATTTCAGTCCGATTAGGTTACAGATTCAGTGAACACCGGGACGCTGATGAGTCAGTAGCCTGCGACACTACTTAGAGGCGGCGTGTGATACTAACACTAACTTGTTATAATGCACAATAACATGAAAGTCACAAAGAGCACGGAGAGCGAGTAACATACATGTGAAGATTCTCAGTCATGTTTCAAAGTGCTAAGTCAAAGGGCGCATTTGCCTTTAACTGACTTCTAGATGGCGAAACAAGATGATAATAATCATAAATACAACTGATGGGAGTTGTCACAGCTGCAGCTGATAAGATGACTGATGGGTAAAAGTGCGTTTACTGTTAATGAGCAGGTGTTGACAATAACTGGTGTTATTATTGATTTACAGCTGCAGCTTCCCTGCTGTGCCACGTGAAACAGGTGTGTTGGGTGTGCCATGATGCCCCTTGGGGCTCAGCATTGACATTTTAGGAAATATCGAAAGCTGGATATCTATTGCTCAATTCAATTTTAATATAGCTTAAGTCATAACAGAAGTTATTGCGAGATGCTTTTCATATAGAGCAGGTTTAGACCAATAATAACTTAGAGATCCCCCATGAGCGTGCAAGTAAAAGCTCCCCTTTAGCGGGTGGAAACCTCGAGCAGCACCCGGGTCTGGCTGGGTGGCCATCTGCCTCGACCGGTTGGGTGACAATCGTCACAATATATTGTGGCAATTCTGGCACTTGTTGCCTCCCTGTGCAGTTCAGCATTTAAGGACATGGGGGCCAAGTTAGGTGGATAATTGCTTAAATCTTTGAGTCCAACTGTACATTTAGGGGGGACTCCTTGCAGTCAAATCAGCACTGTTCTGCCCCTGCACTCGTCATATTTATCTTTGTGCCCTTGGAGCACTATCTTTATTTAGCAAAAACGCTTTGCAGCTCTTCATAATGTGCCTCTGCTTTGCTCCTGCCGCTCATACCTCACAATTTTTTCCTGTGTCCCATCTGTATGGCTAACAGAACAGATGTACAGATCTGTGGGAACATCACCAGAAATACTCCTGTGAAGAAAAGAGTGGGAAGAGATTGATGATGACTCTCTAGGTAATCATGACGGAAGACTGATCATCTCCTGTATCGCTGATGATTCACTGGTTGTTTACACTCCCAGGTTGGTGCCCCAAGGGAAGAAAAAGTCAGGTATACACGCAGCAGCAGCAGCAGCAGGAGGAGGAGGAGGAGGAGGAGGAGGAGGAGGAACCGGTTGAGCAGCATCGCCTGCTTCAGAAGACAGAAGCAGTGGGGTGGATGTGTTTGGTGAGTGTCTGGTTGGGTATGTGCTGGGGAATTTGACCCAGGTGGTTGATGCCAGCTGGATGTTGTGGTAAAAATGACGCTGGTATCGTTATTTCTCATCAGCCTGGCTGTTACTCACTCTTTCCACCAACAGCAAGGTGTCCAAATAATGATGAGGTCAGGTTTAACAAACAAGAAGACAATGTACAAGAGGAAACAGGGAGGACTCTTTTCTTTTCAATTACACTATATTTACGACTTCCTCTTGGACTCTAACTACATTGCAGTAAGTTGTTTTTGAAATCTGAATGACTCTTTGTCTCTCCTCTTTCTATTAATGTAAAAGCAGATTAGATCAATCCCATTAGACACCAATCCAGTCACCTTCTGACCATATGGTCCGAAGCTCACACATCCCTACATCCCCTCGGCACACTGACTTCTATTCTCTGAACCACACTCGTCAGACGGTCCCTGCCCTCCTCTCCTCTCTCCTGTATATGATGAGAATGAGTCTAAGCCTTCAGACCATATGGAGCCACAGCAGGATCTCTGGTGGTGAGCGTGGACGAGGCGGGGCGGAGCGCTGACAGCTCTCTGATTACCAGGAGGTTAAGAAATCTTGACCCACTTGTTGCTCCATGTTTGGCTCAAGTGTAAACATCTCTCTATACCCTTATGTTGCTGTTGATGTAGTTGTGGGGATACCTGTGATGAGATGCGATCTGCTGTGTACTGAACCTGCTGTCAGCTGTTGTCGAGACACTTTGTTTGAGACCGGTCATGGGCTACAGTTTGAGGGGTATATTCACATGCTTGTAGTGCTAATCGTGAGGATAGTTTTGGTTTTATTCATCCAGTTTTTGAAAAAAACATGATGTGTGTCTCTGAGACTTCTGCCTCCACCCCATTAAATGGGAGAATTGTGTGCCTCTGTAAATAATATTATTAAAACTGCAGTCTAGACCTGCTCTGTATGAAAAGCACCTATATAAGTAAAATTTAATTGAATTCGATGAAAGATGATCTATTATGCTTATTTTCAGGTGCATACTTTATAAGTTAATATATTTTATTTAATATTTTGTATTTTGGGTTTCTACTAGAACATCTTTGTATGCTTTAATATTTATAAAACGCTTTATTTTTCTCATACCGGCTGTGCAACAGCGCCTCCCTTCACCCGCTGTCTGTTTGAGCTCCAGCCCCGCCCTCTCGAAGAGCCCAGTCTGCTCTGATTGGTCAATGAGCCAAATGTTTCGGACTCTGTTCCAGCTCCACTCTAACAAGCTTTGTTTTAGGGCGTGCCAAATTAGCCGCTAGGCAGGTATTATGCAATTGTGTTACTTGGTTACATCACTATGTTCCAGACAAAAAGGCGGGACTTCAAGCGAGGTGTTTCAGGCAGTTCAGGAGCAACGTTTCTGTTGGGGACAACTCTCTTTGGCGTCTTTGAAATGTAGGTGAATGGAATGGAGCATGGTAAATAATAAAATATGATTTTGGCAATTGAGGTGAACCCCTTTAATTTTATGCTTTTACCTGTTTATCTAAACTACTGGCTGTGAGTTTGGTATTTTTGGCTTTGTTTTGGAGCTTAAATTTAACAGACTGGAACCAAAAACAACTGCAAAACTATCTTTCATCTTAAAGGTACAGTGTGTAGAGTTTGGCGACATCTAGTGGAGCGGTTGCAGATTGCAACCAATTAGGTACACTCCCTCCTTCTTTTCCAAGACTGTGGTAATGTGAGCCACCGAGTTCAAACCATAGTAGTGTCGTTCGCCTCACTCAGAGGCCATCCTCACCATAATAACACTACTTTAGGCGTTACAGAAGTCAGACAGTGGCTGGTGGTACCACGGTTTAACACTCTGCAGCTCATGTTACCGTCATTTCACAAGCATGTTGGAGAGCTACGGTGGCCTTCGAGTAACATAAAAACGAGAAAGTCTCTCTCTCGAGCCAGTGTTCGGTTTGTCCGTTCTGGGCTACTGTGGAAACATGGCGGAGCAACATGGTGGACTCTGTGAAGAGGACCCGCTCCCCATGTAGATATGAAGGACTCATTCTAAGCCAACAAAACACAACAGTTCGTAGTTTCAGGTGATTATACACTAATGAAAACAATTAATTTCTACTAATATATCTCCCAAAATGTAACACACTGTCCCTTTAATAGCCTCTACTTCTTTGCCATTGTGTAAGTTTCTTTTCTGGACGATGGAACCAAAAATGCAGTTTGTATGATTGTTACTTACATCGCTTTAAATACATTGTAGGTACCACTTAAGGTGTATTTTGCTTCAACCACAAAGGCTTCAAAAGTGTCAGAAATATGCTAACTTGAACTTTGTACTTGTTCTTTTTGTAAATCTTCTGTGACAGCAGACTTATGCAACCTGTGTTTAACGACGTGACAGAGTGCCTGAACTTGAAGGATTGCCCCGAGGGCTGACGGTGCTGGTATAATGTTGTTTGTTCACATATTTGCATGCGATATGATATTCTTTATGTGGTTTGATATCAGTGCAAGCTCTGTCGTGATTCACCAGAGGATCCACTGCTGTCAGGACCTAAACTGCGACCAGGACCGTGACTCTACCGTAACTCCACAGCGCTGTCGATCCTCTTACTTCACTCCTCCATTTAAACAAGCTTTTTTTTTTGTTTTTGCTTGATATTGGAACGGACACACACAGAACTATAAACACACACAGTCCTGGGTCGCAGGGTGCAGACACACTCCAGAGCTATGTGTGTCGTCTGGCTTCGGTCCACTGGGACAGCTGAGGTACGAACCAGGCGAGAATGCCACTTTAGGCCACCCCCCTCCCCACCATCGCAACCCTGTTGCACCACAGAAAAGAGAGACAACACATGTCCCCACATGCACAAAAGCAGACTCCATCCTACTGTTCCTTACCTCATGTACGCACAATGACACACTCACAGCTGAGGACACACTAGTCCACACACACACACACACACACACACACCAATGCACAGCTGAGCACATGTCTACACAGGCTGAACAGATGCAGATCGTTGCAAGAGGTGGGGTTGTGCTCCAGGAACATTTGCCCACCCAACCCACCAATCTACATTCCACAGAGACTGCAGGGTAGAGGAGCTGTGCAGTTGTGCATGCTGTGGCATTTTTGTTTTTTTTTTTTTTGGTGCAAGAGGTATTTTGTTGACACCTTTAACTTCATCCTACTGGCTGAAATCTTAGCTGCCCAGTTACCATATTCTCCGCCTGCATATGCAGCCCCCGTATTTAGGTTTTCAGTTTTCCTGTCTTGTTTACATGACCCGGCTGGGTCACAGTTAGGACTGGAATAGAAGATGACTCATCCCGCTGTCTACAGAGATGAGTCTGACTGTCTGTCTGTTTCTCTATATGTGTGTGTTTATGTGTGTATAAGTTTGTGTGTTTATGGTTGTGTCTTTCCAGTAGCCTCAAGGTAGCAGGTCTGCACAGCAACACTCTGGGAAGAAGCTCCAAGGGCACATAAAAGCTATCATTGTGCAATATCTGTAAAGCCACCCACTCAAAAATCTCCGCTGAGGTTATTTTCCCGCAGTCTGCTCTTCTTCTACTGTATAAAATGAAGAGGCGGATGAATATATTTGTCATCATGCAGTTCTTCTCGTGATTGATTGCTTCGTGACTATACCCAGCATTTTTGCACATATTAATATCCCACTACACTGTACAAAAACAATCCAGCACCTTATTATTACTTACTGAGCCATAAAATATCTGATGCATCTCTTTTCTGTCATTCTATTTGTCAACAGCAAAGGCTGGATTATTTGTACTGCACCTTTTAACAATTCAATATGTTTTACAGAAGACATAGAAATGCATTAAAGGTGCTCTATATGGTATCCAGGGCATTCATTTAGCAGCAAACCACTATTAGCTATGTAAAGATATAGAGGAGTAATGTCTACCTGAGCAGAGAATGAAGTCTCTCTCCCTCTGTGTGTTGTAATCTGAGCTTTGTTGACGTAGACGGGCCGTGCATGCTTTTAGTGCATGTTTGTGTGAGCATGAGCATACCCCTCTAGCTAGCTACCGCGCTGCACTGCTCTCATAGAGCGGTTACAGCTGATAACGGCGTCCCGACTGATGGCACCGTTGCACAAGCGTGGCACCCACCCTCCAGTTCCCCCTCAGGTTAACGCTTTTAGCTTTGTCAGCGCTGTTACTGTTGTTTTCACTGTTAGCGCTGTTAGCACTGTCCGTTGCCATGTTGAGAGCCATGCAGAGGCAATCAAAATGCTCCTAATCTGGCATTTAGCACCCTTAAGACAAGACTTTTACGAAGACAACTTTTAAAAGAGTAAAATGAAAAGAAAATTATATAGTATAAAAACCGATTCAATAGGTGAAGAATCGATCTAGTGCTGTGTGTTGTGTTTCTGTGCCTCATGTACTACTCATGTACTACTCAAAGAACATATGTCCTTATGAGATTTATTACAAATTTTAATGCCCTTACACACTATTGTTCTTCATTTGCTTGTGTAGGACGCTGGTAGACTGAACCACAGGCGTATTCTTGTTTATCGGGCTATTCTTGGTTTGCTGCCATCTTACCTACAGATTTACATCCTTCAAAAAAGTACTGACAGTTACTGTCTTTGCTCCCAGGACTTAATCCTATTAACTGTCCCTAAAGTCTGTATACTGACCTGGGAAAAAGGGCATCAAGTATACTGCTCCGTCTTCTTGGAATCAGTTACAAAATGACCTGAATCTTCAAGAGCTGGTCTCACTGAATGTTTTAAAAGATACTATATGCAACAATTTACATGTATTAATTGCTTATTGCCAATGTGTGAACTGATTGTAATGCTTCAAACCTTCAAATCTGAGACCTTCCGCGACTTTGTCAGTTGCCTATAACAGGATGGTCTGGACGGTTTGACTTCGTAATGCTAGCTGATGAACCAATTAGTTAATGGCAAGCTAGTTAGTATCATGGAGATCGGACATTACAGATAGTAGCGTTACTCTATGATATATGATTGTAACGTAACGTCATGTCACAGGATCGCTCGTGCCTACGGAGCAGGAACAACAGGATGGGGACTGTAGTTCACTTGACGGCCACCAGTGTCAATAATAACAAGGAATTTCTGAAAGTTACATATAGTCCCTTTAAAGTGCCTTTACAAACAAGCACATCTGGCTGTAGATGTTTTGAATGCTGTTGAATGCTTTTTTGATACCTTGTCTTTGTTTTAAATTGTTATGTTTGTTTTGTGACTGCAACCGTGCAACTGTGCTGCTACCTATCTTGGCCAGGACACACTGAAAGAGAAATTTTGAATCTCAATGAGTTTTTACGCCTGTTGAAATAAAAAGTAATGTTATATGTGCCCATTACCACTGAGAGCCATAAACGGCTGCTTGCCCCAGCGGTGCCCTGCTACTGTCCTTCATACAACACAGGTCACTATATATTACATCTGTTATTCTCCTCACACACACATACGTCCACCCCCACACTGCTAAGAGACGTTCTGATGAGCGGGGTGACCCATGGCTGTCTACTTTAAACACATCACTGTGATGCTTTGGCACTGCGATGCTGCATTATGTTCTGGACGTGTATCAGGCAGAATGAGATTGTGTGTTATCCGCAGTGAAGCTGTGGACTCCTATTGTCCGGTAAAAGGACCTACAGTCTGGACGTTGTTGTCACAACCTTTCTGTTGCTGGGTAAATGGGATATTTATGGTTAGTTTCAAGTTTCACGGAGAAGACAGGAGGACAACCTTTAGCAGGGAATTTTTGGAGTTTGTGTTTGAGTCATCTGCTGATGTGAACCTTGGCCCTTGTTAGTTTAGCTCTCCTTCTTTTGAACGCACTAACCTTCAGATTACACATTACATTACAAATAGATAGTTGCCGGGCATTTGTAAACCAGCAGAGTTGTGTCTGTACAGCAAAAAAAAGCAAATACCAAAAAGAACATGCAAATGTTTGTACTTGCCTGTCCCTTGGAGTTTGTGTTGCATCACACACATGTATGTAAACAACGCAAGCTCATGTACTGTGTCAGCAAACAAACCAGAGTCAGTTTCTGTCACATGCTTCGTCTTGTTTGCACTTTCACTGAAACTGCTTTCCAAGTACAAAATTCAACATGTGTTATGCAAGCAGAACAAAGACTGATGTGAAATTGACATTTTGTGCTACTGCTGGTCAATGAGAACAATTTAGTGCGTTCCATGTCAGGTCATCTGTAATTTGAATGCTCTCATAAGAGCCTGAACTCCTCCAGCAGTCGGTGCAGTAAATCTAATTTGAACATCACACACTGCATTACGTTGTCACAAGGGACAAAAGCTCCATTGAAATGTTCCCTGAAAGTATTAAACAGCATGTTATATGGCGATGTTTGCAGGACAGGACCAGGCACCAGTAGCTAGTGTAGACAGTAGATATCTATTTACAGTTTATGTTTATATGTTTATGGGGGGGGGTGGGGGTTAAGCCCCATTGGCCTCATTCTCACCGATGTCCTCTTTCTCTCATCCATCTCTCTCTCTCCTTTGTAGCAGCTGCTGGGTGAATTGTTGTCCTAAGTGCTTTTTCCATGGCAGTGTGGAGAGCCAGTTTCCGTCTGCTTCTGACAGGAAACACAGGAGAGGAGACGAGAGGACAGGAGATGAGAAGAGAGGAAAGGAAAGGAAGGTTTCCTTTGGCAGACGAATCACTCTTCACATGGAGGATTCTCCTTTTCCTTTATGTCTCCGTCTGTACTTTCCGTCTGGCACTCACACCCCTTCACATACTCTGAGGAAATTTCTGAACGCAGCCCATCAGCTGGGCATCAATAATTCAATCATTCTGCACTGCGTTAACGTTTATGTTTCACTGTTGGCTGAACAGAAACTCTGTGCTATATTAAGACCTGGAGCAGAAAACTGGCTGCCTTGTAAAACATCACAGAATTATTGAGAATAACGCAATGACTTTTTTTGGGTCTGTTTTTACTTACAGTCCTCCAGTGTTTAAGGAGAAGTTTCACCATTTGGGAAATACCCTTATTTCCTAGAGTTAGATGAGAATTACAAGCATTACAAGGCTACAGCCAGCACCCAGTAGGCTTAGCTTAGCTTAGCACAAAGACCGATAATGGGAGAAAAAAGCTATCCTGGAAGCAGACAGGAGTTACCACACTGGCGGCAGTAGCTTAGTCCATAGGGACTTGGGAACCGGAGCGTCACTTGCTCAGGTCCCTGCATGAACCAAGTACTAAGGGTGGACTAGCTGAAGAGGTATTTCTTTGGCACTTCCATGTTGCCCTTGAGCAGGGTACCAAACCTGCCTTTCAAGGACAGCCCCCTTGTTCTGACATCTCTCCATTAATGCATGTGAATACATTTTAGTTTTGCATTCGAGTATGTATTTCGGGCCTGTGTGTAATTAAACAATTTAGTTTCCCTTTTAGAATAGAATAGACCTTTATTAATCCCACAGTGGGATTAGAGATCAATAAAGTATGTCTAAAGCAAACAATAAAAAGTAGTAATAAAGTATGTCTTCTTCTTCAGAGCAATATACTGCTGTGGATGGGCAGCAGCAAAACGTATTTTAGACACCTAAAAGAAAGGCAGACATAAAAAATCAATTTCAGTTTAAATGTATGCTATATTTCAAATATTTCCACTGCTTTTCCTTGCTGTTAGACCACCAGACTCCACTGAAAAAAGCTATAATTTTACCTCGCAGAACATGGGGGATCAATTAGCGGCAGTAGCTCCGTCCGTAGGGACTTGGTTTAGGAATCGGAGGGTCACCGGTTCAAGTCCCAACATAGACCAAGACCAACTGGTTGCTGGAGAGGTGCCAGTTTACCTCTTGGGCACTGCTGAGGTGCCCCTGAGCAAGGCACCAAACCCCCAACTGCTCGGGGCGCTTGTCAGGAGCAGCCCCCTCACTCTGAGATCTCTCCATTAATGCATGTATGTGTACTGTGTGAAATTAACAACAGAGTGTAAAAACTGAATTTCCCTACGGGGATTAATAAAGGTTCATCTTATCTTATCTTATCTTATCTTACTTTGTTTGTGTGATTGTGTTTATAGTTCTGATTCATCAAAGCCCACAACAGCACAAACTAACAAGCTCCCCTGATCTGTGAAGTAAAATTATTGTTTTTTTTCAATGGAGTCTAGTTACTTTGGCGAGAGCATGGATAACGTATCAGATCCCAGACATGGTAGCAAATTGTAGATATAATGCATATAGATTTTTTTTTAGGTGAGTCTTTCTTTTAGGCGGCTAAAAGCAGTAAAGCAGTACATTACTTTACTTCTGTGTGGTAACTCCTGTCTGCTTCCCCAAACTGGAGGTGTGCTGACCCTCATCTACTGGAGGTAATACACTGACTATGCCTAAGTACTTCATACAACCCCACTGCAAAACACTCAAACTATCCCTTTAAGTTCCAGCAAAAGGGTGAAACTTTGCTCATGGTGGTTACAAGGTCAGAGTCAAAACTCGGCTTAGACACAAACACACCCAGATGAATACAAAACAAAACAGCGTGAGGCCTGCCGGAGTGAACAGTGGTAGTTTCATCCTCTATGTTCTCTGTGTGCATTAAGTCCCGAGTTCAAGAGTTGAGGGCTTACTGTTACTAATCCAGTCAGTTGAGAAATGTACACTGTAAACGTGAGGCAGCCAGTGCAGCGTTATGCATATACTGTATAGACTGAGTGTCCATAATGACGTCTATTTATGTTGAGTACTGTATGTCAAAATGGCACGGGTTCACGTCTTATAGATAAACAGGTGTGCATGTGTGTGTGCCGCATATCCACGTGGCCATTCTGAATATGTATGTCAGGAGGGGGACAGCTAGTTGGCATGAGGCGTGACAGGACATGATATTGGCTGAGGGCAATATATGTTTGAGGAGGGAGCTCCAGGAATGGAAATCCACACCAGTGGGGCATGCTGGTCTGTGGGTCATACAACCGTACAAGGGCATAGTAGAGGCAGCGGACCATCGTACCAGCCCTGTACATGCACACACATCTATGTGGGTGTGGGTGTGTGTGTGAGGGGAGGGTGGGTGACAGTGTGGTAGTGCCAGCTGGGCAGCTTAAAAATAGTGCAGAGTGGAGCATTGCAACTGCACGGGACTCTAGGAACACATGACCGCCGGTCCCATAGTAATTCACAGCGGATTTCTCTCAGCTTTGTGATGACTGATGAGACAAGAGAGGGCAATGATTAAACTGAGTGATCTCAAAGGGCCCTATCTGACCTGTGTGTTTTTAATCGGGGGGGACTGGTAGAAGCAAAGTGAGTGTGCTGCTGTTTGGGGCAATATGTCAGGTAGGGCTTTGTTACAGGTGTCACAGCAGGGCCGGTAAGATGAGGAGTATAGACGAAGTCCGTGGTGAAGCGAGCCAGGCAGACGTGCAGGGGCAGTAGGGCAGTAGGCTGAGAGTAGGAGGTGAAACGTGATGGGGATCAGACTGGCAGGATTAAAGAGCACTGGACTGACCTCTGCAGATGCACAGAACAGAGCGAAGGGGATGAGGAACTGAGGGGGAGGATGCAGGAACAGCCTGCCCCCCCCCCCCCCCCCCCCACACACACACACACACACACACACACACACACACAACACACACAAGCAGATATATTTATACATGTGCACACATATACAAAAATGTGCTAGTGTGCACACATACAACATACATAAACTATGGGAGTGATTTAAATTAGAGGATAATCTCATGCACAAAGTGGCTCTTTCACCTCACATAATCTCAGTTTGGATTAAGATGGATTATTGGATTACAAGGGCCTCCCAACGGGGGACAAACAGACAGACAGCAACAAGCAACAAGGGAAGATGGAAAGCTGAAGCTTGGAGAATATAGGAAGAAAGTATCATATTTAAATAGTGTATTATGGTATTACCTTTACCTTTTATTTCATCCCCCCATTGTACAGCATGTTTATTCATATCCTGTATGTCGGCATAGGTCTAGATTTTGCTACCCATTTTGTGACATCTGCTGTCCAAAGTCGTAACATTTACCGTATTTTTTGCACTATAAGGCGCACCGGATTATAAGGCGCATTAAGCCAAACGAAACGGTCAGAAATTTTATTCAATTCATTTAATAACTCAATAACTTCAATAACTCTCAACATTTTTCAGTTGTAACACATGGAATACAAGACAATACACTCACTTTTCAGTTTATTCCTCTTCCACAAATCCATCAAATCCTTCATTATCAGTGTCTGAGTTAAACTGTTAGGTGGGAAAATGTGATTGGTCCCAGAGTTGTAAGAGAAGCCTAGGCCATTTGACGAAGAGGTGCGAAGTGAGTGGTGAAGCAAGAGAGAGAGAGCGGCTGTGACGGGAGGGAGTAATGTTATTGACTCCGGTCTAAGCAGGAATATGTAACAGAGTTTGGTTTGTCCGTTCTGGGCTACTGTAGAAACATGGTGGACTCCTTGAAGAGGACTCGCTACCTATGTAGAGGCTCATTCTGGTAACAAAAACATGACTCTTATTTTCTCATTTTGAACACATGCTTATTTATATTATAGTCCATTTCTGCCAATACAACCACCTGCTTGTTACACAATTCCTTTAAAGGAATAGTTCGGCTTTTTGAGAAATACGCTAATTTGCTTTCTTACTAAGAGTTTGACTTGAAGATTGATACCATTCTGCATTGTATAATAAATAAGAAGCTAAACAACCAGCAGCGCTTACCTTATCTTAACCTGGCTCCGTCCACTGCCAACAAAATGAGCCTAAGAGTGTTTATAAAGCTCATAAATTAAAAACGGTTTGTTCAATCAAAAAACAAAGTGTAAAAATAACATGTTGTGTTTTGGCTAAATGAGCTACTAAGCTAAGGTAACTGGCTGCTGGCTGTAGTCATAAAAGCAGTCTCAGCAAGAAAGTGACAGCTAGAAAATTGATCAGGAATGAAAGATGGGACAGAGAAGAGAACAGGCAGCCATGACAGGCTGAGAGAAGCACTGGCATTAGCTATCACTGCTGATTTAACAGGATAAACATCCAGGGTGACCTTTAAATCAATCTGTCAAGCGCACAGCAGATACTTTATGTACGTTAATTTTACACACACTCATACACATTACTACGTAAGAAATTTATATTTACTGTGTAACTATTTAATACATACATATCCATTAAAAGCCCCTTGTAAGGCCCATCGTATTCTGGGACATAGCAGCCCTCAGATGGGACTTACTGCATGTATCAGCCTTCAGTGCCTGAACAGACACATTCAAGTGCCGGTGTTAGCGAGCGTGACTTTGAGTTTTCTCTCTGAGACTGGGTCAGTGGCCTGGAGTGAATCACAGAGAGAAAAAGCAGCGTGACATTGTTGTGTCTGTGAGGAAGTCGGTATTGTGCCAAAGCACCAATAACTGCAGAGACACTCTGTGCGGGAGAACTGGAGCATCTTGCCGCCCTACGTCACTCACTGGGTCAGCAGAATCAGACCTGTGTGCAAATGTGAGAGAGAAACAAGAGACAGGGTATGAGGGTGAAGAAGAGAAGTGTGGGTGAGTGTGTACAGTATGTGTGTGGCTGTTTGTTAGCGGCGTGGACATGAAATTGGGGCAATCTTTACAGCTGAGTAGGGCAGAAGATGAGCTGACAACAGAAGCAGGCTAAATAATCGTCCCCTGTCATCAAACGGTCCCTTGTTTATTGGGGGCCAAGGGGGGGACAGGAATGTCCATGTGACTAAAACGTGAGCGCAACTGCTTACAGATAACAAGCTGCTGTCCCACTAACCTCGAAAGAAAGAACGAATGAACTTGTAGCGTGGCACTCACATGTTTCTCGTCTCGGTTTCTTTTTCTTTTATTTTACATAGTTTCTCTCCATCTCTTTGTTTCTACTTTCAGTCACCCAAAACTTTGCCCTCTCTCCTCAGCGCCACAGCAGACCTGTGGTCAGTTTGAAAAGGCCAGCAGCACACGCGAACGCTGAGGGCCCTCGTCCCTCTGCAGGGACCTATACTGTTCAGGCTCTGTTCATAGATGAAAGGGGGATTCCAGCGGCGGTCACATGCTCCCTGCAGGGCTATAGAGGCGGCCGTCCATTTCATGGATGACGAGCCATACATGGTTTCCTTTGTGTGGTTGCAAGTGCAGATTTTCTGTGGCATTGTGCAGCTCTTCTGTTACAGGCAACCTGTGCATGATGTGTGCCTTTTCACGCCTGGTGCAGGTATTTATGCATGGGTATGAGAGAGAGAGAAACAGAAAAGATAAATAAATGTTTGTTCTTGGTCCTTAAGGCTTTTAAAGCTTCAGCAGGCAGAACGTTTTTGGCATCATTGGGCAAAAAATCCATATTAACCTTTCAGTATATTTCAATTCAAGTGTTCTGAGAGAAAACTAGACTCCTGCACCTCCTTGTGGCTATGTTTTCAGATTTTAAAAAATCAAATCAAAAATTAAAATGTAATTTCAGAGAGAGCGTTTCCATCGGCTGCTCATTCAAGGGAGGCAGCTGTCACTGACAAACTCTGATCAAATGGTCAAACTTGGCTGATCAAATATGAATCAATATTCTGTTACTGTAATGATTATTTGTCACCTCAGATGTTTTCAGAAGCATCTTGTTGTTACTGTTTAGCTGTAAAATGAGAAAGTTTGGTCCAGCTGGTGGGCAGTGCTCGGTATTTCCTCTCCAACTGATCTCAATATGGCTGCTAGGTCACAAACTTTCTCATTTTACAGCTAAATGGTAACTACAAAATGTTTCTGAAAACATATGAGGAGAGATATAGACATTACAGTAACAGAATATTGATTCATATTTGATCAGCGCTGCCTAGTTTGACTGTTTGATCAGAGTATTTTAGTGATTGACAGCTGCTCAGAGACGGCAGACTCCAGCTTGGCTCTGGTTGGTTCTTTTCCTCTGGTCTGTGAAATCTTATAAATGCCTTTAGGAGCACCACAGGACACAACGACATAAGCTTTTTTTTTTTCAGATTACCTGTCTCATGCATTGCTGTCAGGATATAGTGATTGTTTTATATATATTAACATTTTTAAAATCATATTTGCTCCATTTCTACCCGCTGCAGCTTTAAGTGGAGTACACTAGCAGGCAAAAGTGCTCCATGAGAATAATGTGAATTAAGTTATACTTAAATATATATGAGCTCTATGAATAAATTATAATCACCCATGCATATACACAGAAACCATCATGTCCTACATGCTGTGGTCCACGTCCACCTCTAGAGGCCCGAGCTGCAGAGCTGAGATTGGAAGTGATTTTGCACACTCTGTATAGTTCTGTCACAAGACTGGTTTGCCCTGGAGCTGATAATGCCTGTGACCTGTTTGTGGGATTTTTTACGATCTTGTGTATGTGTGCGAAAATGAAAAAGCGAAGGAGAGTGGGAGAAAAGAAATGAGGAGGATAGGGGAAGATGAGGCTTAGTCAGCCACTGCCCTTCAGAGCTTTATAGCCTCTGAGGAGCCGTCTCCAATGCAACCAGAACAGGGAAACCACCTCTCATGTCCTCAGAGAGTGTTAGCATGCTTCACTGAGGTGAACTAGGCCGGGAGCGAATCGCCACACAAATAGGCCAAACAGGCCGACAGACAAAGTTTCCAGTTCTAGTTTCTGCAGAGGCTCAGTTCAGACAGGCCCCGTGTAAACACATGCACTACAGTGGTTGAAGGATGCAGATAAAGCAGGGTTAAAATGAGATCATGTGTAAATGTGGCTTCTTGGTGCTCTACATAGTAATTAGAGAGAGATGGAGGGACAAAGAGATAAGAGTGAGCACTCATACGGGGGGATCATGAGGGGGTGTGTGTGTCTGCGTGCATCAGAGGGGTGAGCAGGTTCAACAGGTCCCATGTTGGGAGGCTCGCGAGTGTTCAGGTGCTAGAATCCTATATCGGAGCCAGTGCTGACCGTGGGTCTATATCAAGAGCCGGCTAGGGTTTCAGCCCCAGGCGGCGATGGAGGATTATTCTGACAAAGACGGGTTCTGGCCAGCCTGAAATAACTGATCCAAAGTTGCTCTGACTTTTCGCGCACTAATGAAGAACAGAGGGAGGAGAGGGAAAGGCGAAGGGAGATGCACCTCCTGCCCCTGAGATTTCCTTCCAGTCAGGAAGTTAAAAGAAGTGCTGTGAAACAGGAGAGTGTGTTAGGGGAGCGTTCTGGGAAGCAGTGGAGAAAAGGAAAATGTCAGCACGCCAGATCCTGCAGCTCCGTGCGCAGGCCTCGCATTCCTGATCCTTGTACACCAGGGCCAACTTTGGGACACTAAAACGCAACCCATCATTATGGACAGAAATCGTCTATGTGCAGTGAGCATTTTGGTCTCTTTGATATAATGAAAAAAGAGAATGATGGTTCGAAGCCATGACGCCTTCCCCTGGGAGAGCCCTGTAATGAGCAGGCCGTCCTGAGTGTCTGGGGAGCAGCTATAAGTGAACCTGCAGCTATGCAAAGTAACTGTAACTCTGTCGCTTGTGTTAATTCATCAGCACAAAGCTGTCAAAGCAGCAGGCAACAGTTTCCAATTTCAGACCGCTCTCTCACATAGCCTGTTTGTGTGTGTGTGTGTGTGTCTCGCAGTTCATTTATGTGTACACATGTGTCTGTACTTGTGCCTAAAGGTGTTTTAAAAGGTGTGCTCTGTGTTTATATTGGATCTATTTCATGAGGACATGATGTGCTTCTCTTACATAACTCAGAATAATGACAGTGACTGTGCAATGTCACTTGGGAAGTTGGGAATCTTATATAACATCCTTAGATATATCCTAAGATATTTTATCAAAATATACTCTAAATCAAGGACTTTATTATCCTTAAGATTACAGACAGGTACCCTTCAGTCATTCATTGGAGAAATTTCATTTTAAAATTTACAAGACGCTACATAACGTCTACATAGCATATTTTATTTGCATAGAAGAAGCTCTAACAAGGACAAACTGTATCAAAGACATTTCGTACAGACCACATTATTTGTCTTTCTAGCTGCAAGGCAAGATGTCATATTGCAGGAATACTCGTTAATTCTCTCAGACTCGTTCTGGCAAAGTATGTAACGGACAAAATTGCAGTTTTGGATCTAAACAATTCTTGAATGTTTACTCAGCAGCATTTCTGAAGTGAAATGTTATGAAAGGGACACTCACTATTTCACACATCAAGATCAGTTTATTCATGATGGGTAGACACCTGGTGAAAACAGTTGCATTGCATTACAGTTGTTGAATTGTGGGAATTTAAGGATGTTTTTGAGACCCACTCTTGAGCCTAAAAGTCTGAATATTTAGCTTTTTTTTTTGCTCCATACATTTTGACCATTTTGTTTTAAAACATGCTGCACTTTACATTTTACGTCTATACATATACACCAGCCTCTCAGAAAATATCTGTCAGTACTACTTCAAATATCCCTGGTCTCATTAGCCACTTTGGTAGTAAATGTTACATAGATGCCAGATAAGACAAATATTATTAGGGCTGTGACTAAAGATTGTTTTCATCGATTTTCATGGATTAATCAATTAGCTGATTGGTTTTTAAAATGTCAGTAAATAGTGAAAAATGTGTTTCCCAAAGCCCAAGATGACGTTCTCAAATGTCTTGTTTTGTCCACAACACAAAGATATTCAGTTTATTGTTACAGAGGAGTAAAGAAACAAGAAAATATTCACATTTAACAAGCTGGAATCAGAGATTTGGCCTTTTCTATTGGTATTTCACTAATCCTGCATAGATCTAAGTGTGTAGAAATCTTTTCTATTATCTTTTGGACTCATTTATGTTTCCAACACCTTAGCTAAGATGACCCAAACTGTTTAACTGATTATGAAAATAGCTGATTGAGTGATTAATGATCCTTGCAGTTCTAAATATTACTATACTTAGTTTAGGTGAAGCCGCAGCCTCGCTGTCTCTTTGTATCTTTGACAGCGGTGTGGATTTCCAATTACTTTAAGCTTTCTAACAATGTGACACAATATAAACATGTAAAAAAAACATAGATCTTAGATTCATTGAACTTATTTCAGTAATATCCTTTCTTGTTTGATGGCATTCAAAGAAAAACATTTTAAGATTAAATTTAACCAGATCTAGAAGACGTACTGGGAGGAGAGTGAAGTGTGTTTCCTTAGGTGGAAGTGGAGGTGAATCGCTGAGTCTTGGCCCCTTCATCCTATTTATACATTGCATTACACAAGACTAGACTAGCTTTGTTCTGTTTATTCTATGAATTGGGTTCTTGTCCTCTTAATGGTGTCATTTGTAATACGTTGATCTGAAGTCCTTTGAGTAAAGCCAGTGTGGTTAAGCACAACCGTATACACATAAACAGAGGTTATCTGAGTGCACCGCTTAGCTCACAGCAAAAGAAAGCAAAGATGCATTGTTGAGAAATTAGGTTCGCAGACATGTTCCACATTTTTCATATATAGCTGGGCCTACGGTACACAGCTGTGTTATTACCCTACATACTGAGGCTTTTCAATAATGGATTCTTTACACCATCGAGGCAGTGAAGTCTGATCAACATGTGTCCTCCTGGGCTGAGAGTATTGTTCACATTACTGTCTCCAGTTTGATTGAGATTGAGGTGTTTGGAGTGTTTTCTAGGAAGACAATTTTAATCAAATGTCAGACAAATGGTCAATTATAATACAGTACCATACTTTTAAACACATTTACAAAATATGTGATTATGGGACTCCAACTGTGTTGTCTTGTGAGGCAAACCCCTATTCATCTGCTTCATGCAGGTTTGAAAACACTGAGCTCTGCAGTCATTCAGGGCCAGTTTAAAACCTTTGGTTGGTCTGCCATCTAGTGGCCTCACACAGTGCTGCATTTAAAACAGGGGTTAAAGAAATAGGTTAGCCTTCGAGGCAGAGAAAGTGTAATTTAAGTCAGAATGAACAACACAGGATATCAGATGTGTACGCATATTATGTGAGATGATATAGGAATGAATGTGTAAGTAAAACTGAAATTACTGGGATGATTTTGTATTTGAAATGACTTTGTATAATTTAACTCTGATGGCCATCGTACGAAGGATAATTCAAAGATGAACCTAGAAAATATGTTAATAGGATATTTTAGGAGTCAGGGTATTTATTCACTGTTCATTCATTCATTCAACATTTATTTAAATGTCGAGGAATCATCCAGGGCATGACCTCATGTTCAATGATGTCGAGAGCACAGTAAAAACACACAAGAACATATTAATGAATAAACAAGAAGCAATCAAGCAGACAACAACACAAAAAGGTTCAAAACAGTCACGGCCACGAGTGCAGCGGTTTGTATTCATGGATTTAAAACCACCTGTAGGTACAATTGTGTTTGTTGTAATGTTGTAATGTGTTGTGCAAACTGTTTTATGTTTTTGGAGCACAGACGCCAAAATCAAGTTTCCCCAAACTCACTTCACTTGAACATTTTCATTTTTATGTTTAATAATTAAGTCCCTTAATTTAATGCACATATTGACTTTAAAAGACACAACATTCAGATTCATAAGATGTGAAAAACATCTGAATTAAGCTGAATGTTGTTTCCCATTAAACCTGTGCTAAAGTGAACTGCTAAATGAAAATGTTTGAGTCATACAGCCAGCTGAAAGATATACCTTCTTCACTGTCTTGAAAATCCAACAATAATCAAACACTACCATAGTCGCTTCACAAATATTTTTTGTTTTCTAGATATCTTGTTTATTAATATTTTTCCAAAAGACATGGTATAAGCTGAGCGTTTAGAGTTTGTTAGTGGGAAATGTTAAAGCTTGATCAGAGGCAGCGCTTTGTGTAAAAGCACCATGATTCAATCAGTACATTTAAAGGTCAGGGCCTAAACTACTCATTTCCTGGTAATTTGGGTGGTTTTACTAACCTAGAGGAAGTTTACATTTAAACCTGTGCACACGGCAGATGTTATTTGGGCTAATGTCAGTATTTTTAGATGATTTTTAGGTCAACAAATACATATACAACAGATTCAGGGATTTTATTTGTGGCCGCGTGGCCCTTTCCACACTGTCACCAGTGGTGGAAGAAATGCCCAGAACTTTTACTTAAGCAAAAGTACAAATACCACAGTCTAAGTCTAAGTCCTGAATTCAGAATGTGACTTAAGTAAAAGTAAAGAAGTATTATCAGCATAATACTTCACAAGTAAAAAGTATTCACTATGCAGAATTTCTCCAAAGTTCTCATAGAATATTCTATTCTGTTTTTATCACTAACACATATATTTTAATGTTGCTGTATACTTCATATACTACTGGGTACATTAGCAGTACATGTGCATCATATCACAAAACCATATCATATGTTGTAAAAAGTAAAAAAAAAAAAGTAAAAAGTAAAAAGTAACTAGTGGCTTAAGTGTTGAATAAATGTAGCAAAGTAAATAGTACAATATTTCCCTCTGTGATGTAACATAGTAGAAGTATAAAGTAGCAGAAAATGGAAGTACTCAAGTACAAATACATGAAAATTGTACTTAGGTACAGTAGGCTACTTGAGTAAATGTAAATTCCACCACTGACTGCCACAGACCTTCATGTTATAAAGGTTACAGTAGATATAAAGAGCTAATAATTAATTTAATAATAATAATAATAATAATAATAATAATAATAATAAGAAGAAGAAGAAGAAGAAGAAGAAGAAAAAGAAGAAGAAGAAATATACATAGAGAGGCTTCCCTGTTGGTGTCTTGGGGTAGGAAGGGTAGCAGATTAACATTTGTATTTTACCATGTTTTGAGGCCAATATTCATCTTTCCGTCTGGGCTGTCAACAATAAAACCACACAACTGAAGACATGTAGGCATAAATTATTGAATTCTGTTTTAATGAGGAAAAGCAGGCTGACAAACACCATATGCCTCCAGCCTTGAGGTAACTGTAGGACTTTGGTCAGAGATTACGAGCTCTATTTTTGTCCTTCTGTCTTTTACTATCAAAACGTCACCAAGTGGGTCTCTTCAGAAAAGCAGAGGTTATCTGCTAACTGACAGCGACCCATGTGGGGACCCTTCCTCCACTCCTGTGAATGAGACCTAGACCGAGGCTGGAGTCAGGGCTGGGAGGCGGAGTTAGCAAATTGTAACGACAGCGTGATGGTTGTGACCCATGTGACCGAGCAGATGCTACTGGCCCAATGGAAGCGGAAGATCGCCGGAAAGTGCTTTTCCAGTCGGAAGTCGATCCATTTTGACTTCATGCGCTACTGAGCAGCTTTCATAGGAATGAACGAGGTCCCGCCTCCAACGCTGTGGCCAGTTCTCTTTATATACCCATGTTCTGACTGACAACTGCTTATACAAAAGCATACTAATACAAATGAATCCCAGTATGGTCTGAAAACTACAAGTAGCCTACAGACCCGATCTAACGGGATATAAATTTTCTGTGACTTCCTGTAAATTCCTGTAACCGCAGCTTTCAGTCACCGCCCCCTGCTGCTGCCGCCCGATCTCGTCATCTTTGCAGGCGAAGCACATTCAAGCTCCCAGAAAGAGCGTCGGTTGTTGATGCCAGCGTGGTCGTAGTTGCCAACGGTGGTACTGCAACTTCAGTGTCTGTCACATGACGTCATTGGGCCCAGAAAGACTTTTTCTTATAGACTTACATTGAGAAAGAGATGTCTGTAACTCAGTGGATAATTTTTTCTATTGAGGTGAATCAAGTCCCGAGTACAAACACTCTAATAGTCCTTATTTAAATCATTAGGCTAAAAGTTGGAAAACACACTAACAGATGAATCCAGAAATATTTCCTTCCTCTGTTTATGTCTATGGAGACCCAGACTGTGATGACAGCACAAGCCGTGACGTTGGAACCCCATGAACGAGTCATGTGACTGAGCAGACGCTGCTGTGCATATTGGGCATGCACACCAGGGCCCAGTAAAACCCGGAAGACACAGAAGATCCAGGAACTTTTCCAGACCCAGAAGTCAACTCATTGACTTCATGCACCATTGAGCAACTTTCACAGGAATGAACAAAGCTGTATCCAGTTATCTTTATGCATCCATCGACAAAGTTCATCTCGAGTGAGCCAAATCCAAAGCACCGCTCACATGACCGGAGCACAGCCAATAGGAGCACTCTCTCTATCTGAAATCAACTGTGATTGGTCAAACTCTCCCGTCATGGGCTAGATTTTTAAAACCTGAAAACAGAGCCATGAGGAGGTGCAGAAGACTAGTTTTCTCTCAGAACACTTGAATTACAATATGCTGAAAGGTTATTATGAAATTGATGCCCAATGATGTCAGAAATATTCCGCCGACTGGTACTTTAATCTACTGACTGATGGTGACCTGTGTGGGAAATTGAATTCCCCTTAAGGAACTTAAACACTAAGATATGGAAAATGAAAATGTGTTGGCTACATTGTGGTAATCAAGCTATAACTTTTCAATAATCAGCGCTGCAGTAGGCGAGATTGGAGCAAATATGATTTTAAAAAGTTATTTTTAGAAAATGGTCGCTATATCCTGACAGTGATGCCTTAGACAAGTAATCTGGAAAAAAAAAAAAAATCATGTGCCTCTGTGTCCTCTGGTGCTCCTAATTAGATCTGCAAGATTTCACAGACCGGAGGAAAACAACCAATAAGATCTGATCTCAGGTCTGCTGTCTTGCTGCCGTGTATGAGAACTGGCTGTCAATCACTTGTGAACTCTGATCAAACTACGTGATCAAATATGAATCAATATTCTGTTACTGTAATGACTATTTCTCTCCTCAAATGTTTTCAGAAACATCTTGTAGTTACTGTTGAGGCTGAAAGTTTGTGACCTGGCAGCCATGTTGAAATCGCTTGAGAACATCTAAAACATCGCTCACATGACCGTAGCACAGCCAATAAGAATACTGTCTGTCTCTGAAATGACCTTTGATTGGTCAAAGTGTCCGATCACCAACACTACATTTAGCCTGTTTTCAGACCCCTCTAGCGACTCCTTTTCAAAAAGTGACTAGCGACAGATCTAGTGGCTTTTTCTGGTGTTATTGGAGACTTTTGGAGACTCTGACGTGAAAGCACTTATCGTTCTTACTCTTTTCAATGAGCGTGGCCCCTCCCCCGTCCCAAAGCACTCCCATGAGGCCCAGTCCTAGACCTGGAACACACTGCACGCCTGACGAGCGCGCGGCGGCTGCGTTACCACACGGCGGCGTGATTCACGTGTCTATTGTTCACACTGGCTGCGTGTTAGCTGCGTTTCCGCTGCTGCTGCTGTTGTTTCTACACAGAAAGTGACTCTGATAATGTCCATATCATGTCATTATAAATGTCCCTTTTTATGTTTTTTTAGACAGCTAAAGGTCAAGAAATGTGTGCCCATTCATAAATAATACTAATAATCCACAATTAAAATCCCGTACTATATTCATTCACGGAGCCCTGCAAGTCACTGCAAGTTCGACAACACTGTCCTGCACATATTTCAGAATAAAAACCTTGTGTTAACAAATGAAGGAGTTCTGTCTACAGAAAAAAAAAAAAAAACACTTGAAGGGTTTTATTTTGAAATGTAAGCAGGAAGTGTTGATTTAAAAATACAACTGAACTTTTTTTTTCATGTCCGTGACATTTCCTACAGATATATTCATGGAAAGTGTAGTAATGTTGCTGATATGATGTCAATAAACAGTCAAACGCTCACTTTCACTGTCGTGTTGCCGCCATGAAACGCGTGGCTCCGGGTGGCAAAAATAGGCGAGACCTCGAATCTCTAAAATACACACAGCTGAGAAGTGTGTGAGATGCACATCTGACGGGCAGTGTGAACGCGCTAACCTGTTAACATGGACGCCAAAATGAAAAACAACGGGTAATGCAGCCGCCACGCGCTCATCAGGCGTGCAGTGTGCTCCAGGGCCTCGTCACGCTGCAGCCTCTGCTAGCTGCAGTCAGAGCAGGAGATGTTCACCCCTCCACATCCAGACTGCAAATGAATCACGCACGCACGAAGGATGGATGGATGTAAATGTAAAACTTTCTTGGTCTAAATAAATCACTGCACTAAAATAAATCACTGCATTTGACTGACACATACTCACCTCTGTGACAAATGCAGACATCTACCTGGCAAGCTCATCATGTCTCAGTCTGAACTCTACCCACAAAATAAAGGAGTAAATAACTCCACCAATATCTCTTTTGGGTCACTTTTGCTGGTCCCAAGCCCGGATAATGGAAGAGGGTTGGAATTGTGGCATTAAAAAAAAAAACAATAATCGACAGAAGAAAGTTGATTTGTCATTACAAACATATTTAGGGTGTTTTTAAATCACATTTGTATCTCCCACATCATTACTAATTATGCAAATTCAGTGATGATGTCATTTAGTGACTTCTAGTGACTTTTAGGACAGCCAATAGCTGCTTTCCTCACTGAGGAGTTGGCCTCATCACAGGCTAGCTTTTTAAAGCCTGAAAACAGAGCCACGAGGAGGTGCAGAAGTCTAGTTTTCTCCCAGAACACCGCTCACATGACCGGAGCACAGCCAATAGGAACACTCTCTCTATCTGAAATGACCTGTGATTGGTCAAACTCTCCCGTCATGGGATAGATAGATGTTTAAACCCTGAAAACAGAGCCCTGAGGAGGTGCAGCAGTCTAGTTTTCTCTCAGAACACTTGAATTACAAAATGCTGAAAGGTTATTATGAAATTGTTGCCCAGTGAAGCCAAAAATATTCCACCTGCTGGTACTTCAATCGACTAACTGACGGTGACCTGTGTGGGAAATTGAATCCCCCTTAAGGAACTTAAACACAAAAGATGTGGAAAATGAAAATGTGTTGGCTGCATTGCGGTAATCGAGCCACAACTTTTCAGTATTTAACCAGCTCTGTGACAGTGCTCGGTGAGCTTCGCACTCCGGTCTGTCTGTTATATAAACGGTCGCTTCCTCTGTCGTACTTCTCCTTTAAGCGCCGAAAAAAACCCGGCCATGACGTCAGCAGTAAAACCTGCTCCGGCTGGGTGTCTGTCCGTCTGAAAGTGAAGTGTGTTTAGCGTGCTACTGCCGTCGGAGTTTCCCCCCCTGTTGTCTGTCTTTCGTTGAGTGTTAATGTCGTTTTTTAAACTTCACTCGCGATCTTTTACGTGACTTATTTAGACACCCAGTCCTGTGGCCGGTGTATGGGGTGTTTTAGAAAAGTTCCCGAAGTGCTCTCTGAGGAACCGGTGGACGGCGGACGCCGCCGGAGATGGATAAGCTAACCGATAGCTGAGTGGTTAGCCGAGAATCACAGGTCAAGAATAGGATCAAGCTAGCATGCTAACAGCTAGCTAGTTTAGCATTTTGTCAGCTAACCAAGTGACTTTGTTAACCTGTAACGTCTGAACAACCGTTTCTCTTTTGGTGTCGGGCCTGGCTGCTACACCGTGAACAGTTTATCAGAGGCCAGCTAACCCAGGAAGAAGACTCGGTCTGTATTTAAAAAAAGACAAGTGTTGTTGAGAGGTGGCTGTTGTTCGTCTCTCAGCCCAAACCGAAAACATGCTGTCCAACGCACAGAACCAGCCACTGTTTCCCAACCCGGCGGGGCAGCAGAACCCGGGCGGGCAGCAGAACACTACGGGCCAGTTCCTCCCCTTCCACGCCAGACCCTCCCTACAGATCAAGAAGAATGCCATAACGGATGACTACAAGGTGACCAGCCAGGTGCTGGGGCTGGGCATCAATGGCAAAGTGCTTGAAATCTTCCAGAAGAAGACTGGAGACAAGTATGCGCTGAAGGTACGTTATATCAGGGAGAGAAACTGTTAAATCAGCGTAGAACAGATCCAGAAGAAACCCAGCCCCCCTGTTTTTATACAGAGTAATGCTAC
This sequence comes from Pterois miles, assembly GCA_947000775.1. Taxonomy (NCBI): domain Eukaryota; kingdom Metazoa; phylum Chordata; class Actinopteri; order Perciformes; family Scorpaenidae; genus Pterois; species Pterois miles. The sequence continues at coordinate 3,721,025 of CAMQGK010000466.1, forward strand.
TGGAAGTTTGGTGTCCAACTGTGGGTTTAATCCAAACTATCCCAACGGAGGCTGCACAGCGTTTGAGCTTCACACAGATTTTAATGACATAAAAAGACCTCGAAATATAATAATCAGCACATCAAAATAATCAGACGAATTAGTCTAACATTGTAGAGTCCACAGGGGAACAATCTATCTATCTATCTATCTATCTATCTATCTATCTATCTATCTATCTATCTAAATGTTTTGGCATATGTGTTGGCAGGTCTAGCTTTGTAGAGTCCAAGTCAGATTTCCACAAGGGAACAATAAACTTATCTATCTATCTATCTAGATAAAATGTCAAAAAGTCACTGTTTCTACATTTTTAATGAGAATATTTACTAGTTTTTCTAGTCTTCTGTGATAGTAAATTGAATGCCTTTTACATCTTGGGCTGTTGGTCACACAAAATAAGTAACTCTTGGAAAATGCCATTTTCTTTCCCTGACCTTGTGTAGACTGACTGACTAATATATTGTCACCGAAAATAATTTGCAGATAGTTCCTCTGTGATGATATATTGCATTGTGAAGGTTGTGATAGTATTGTTCTACCCACCTTTTTTAGTTTTATCATGATTACTAATCAACCAGATGTTCACTGATGAGTTATTAGCAGGTGGTGTGTGATTTATACACCCCATATAGGATAAAGGGGTTTCTCATAATTCAAACTGAGACAAAGATACTGGAGTATTTTATATGTGAACAATGGATTAATTTAAAAGATCGCTTATCACCTGTCGAGTGTTGTGAACAGTGGAGTCCGGAGCATGTTGCTGGAGACGCTGTGTGATGTTGACACGGTCCGTCAACCTGCTCAGTTGTAATTGTTTTGCCTATCATCCACCATTTATTGTGATGAGATAACGCTGTGACAAGCAAATATTTGTGGGTAGTTTGAGCCGTATTTGTGTTCTCTGGATTTTAATTTAGGTACTCTCCTGTGTCCTGCAAATTAAAAAAAAAAAAAGCGTAGGGCGGGCTGTAAAGTGACTCTGCAGTGTCAGGAACTACATCTAGGGATAATTTTCATCGGTCAATGATTGATAAAGGACAAACGCCACAACAGCTATCCACACATGGGTGACCGAAACACGACCTAGTGAAGCCATTTACTTCTGTAGGGTCGGCCAGTCCAGTTATTTCTTTATTATTGCAGAAGGGATTGTATTGTAAAGCTTGTTAAAATAGTTATTGCACAAACTCTTCCCCAAATGAATCACAGCCTGGGAACATCCTGTGTGGTGGTTCAAAGTGAAATTCAGTCTAAATAATCGGGTCACAGTGTTCTGCACTCCGCTGTGTGTGTATATTAAACATACACACACACACTTGCTCAGACCTGTTTGATGTCATGTTGTGATGTGTTTTTAAGTTGGTGAGCCATGTATAATTAGTATTAAACACAGAATGTCATGTTATGCTCTGTATCAAGTTGTTCCTGGTC